>UELU01141619.1:0-124232 GCA_900490025.1 Megastigmus dorsalis
CCATAGATGCTTAGGATGCTGTGAGACATTCAGATTATTACGTCGAGTCGTTAACTTATAAGCTTAGATGTATGTTATGTGTACTGTTTTAAGGTGCACAATCAACAGTATTTTTTAATACTGTACAGTTTATAAAATACGAATCTTGTAAACTTATTGTTGTTTATTATCGAAAAATCGGATAAGTTTGTATAATAGTACATGAATATTCGTACAAACTGTTGGATATGCGAAATATAAATATATATTCTTGTACTTTGAGCCTTTTTGTTCAGCCCGGAGTTACTTATTATGATTGATATATGAAAGCTCAACATACAAAGGATAATGACCCGAAAAATCTTACAATTTTCAATTACGATTTAAGATATTTTTCAACGTATAAATAATCTTTTATCATTGACATTTCATCGCAACTTCAATGATAACAATCTCTTAATTACAATATTCCAATAACGATAATTTTTTCCTTTCCATTATGTAGTTCACGTCAGTGTGATAATATCAGAAAAAAGTATAGGTATAAAAAATTCTTCCAAATTCTTAGAATTTAATAAATAGCTTCGTTACGAATGAGGAAATTTTTTTTACTGCACAATTTTACTACATTCTATTAACATGCACGAATAAGACATGATTTTTTAAATTTATAAGAAACATAAATATGATAAGTAATACATTCCAACATTTTAATTTGTTATTATACAATTTCATAAATATAAAATTTAAATACCCTTTTACATTGCTCTAGAAAAGTTATGTATAAATTTCATCCTTACTTTCACTCGCGGTCATTCTTAAGCCAGAATACTTAAGCCAGGTATAGGAATTTCAACTAAATTCAAAACTGATTTTTAGAGTATTCGATAAGTGAAAGTTAGTAATTATATACCAAAAACCATAACAAAAAGTTTTTTTTTTAGTACAAAAGTATAAGGTCTTAGGTATTCGTTTATATATTATGGGTGTAGCCTAAATAAACTATATTTTTTGATTTTTTAGTATTATTTCGATATTTAAGACCCTTATATGTTTACAAAATAAATTTCTTTTTTAATTCCATTGTGTCTTATGTGTAAGTACACGCAAAACGTTATTACTCGAATCACGGAATAAGAAAACCAGACAATCCAAAGATACAGGTGAAAAAAAGAACAATACCTTATTCTTTTACCCTTTTCTTTTTCAAACAAAGCATTCATTCACTCGTATACTATATCCCACTATCTTTACACAATCGCTCAGCACCAATCATCTCGCATATCCCTCTAAGCTTTTGCATCGCGATCGAATTCGAATAGCGATAGATTATAATAAATAATACTCTATCCCCCGATCAACTTTATCGCTCTTATCGCCTACATCAGCAATTTGGAGGAAACCGATATAAAATTAAAGCAAACAGAATGGAGAATAATCGTTTCCTCGTAAATTCGAGGAACAAAACACCACTTGAGCTAAGCAGTTGCTGCGGCTAAGTTTACGGCTTTGAAGCACATTAGCGCGGCTTCGGGGATATATCGCGGGTTTCTCTGTCAGGTGTCTATCTCGTAGATCGGCGGCATATGATACCCGATGTACGTACACAGCCAATGCCAGGATCTCAGCCTCCCACCAAACTCGCATCCACCAACTCGTTTATGAATCACCGCCGGCTGCTGTAGGGAATCAGTCAGCTGTGAGATCATTGTTACGCGGCAAACTGACGCCGCTGGACGTTCAGGCGTGAATATCGTCTACAGCTATACTATATAGTGTTTGTGTCTTGGGAAAGGTAAGGAGTTTGTTATACGCTGCTTCATTGTTTCTTAAGAGTGATTCGGGTTTAGTTGCGGTATACGATCGAACGAAGATTCGATCTGATAAGATGTTTTACGTAAACTTGCAGTTAACAAGGTTTTACTTTTAATGTGGATGTAATTCATGAAAAAAAACATAGGATTGTTTGAGAATTGACTGGCGCGTTTAAAACTGTAGCGTTTGTACCTATCAATATTTATTATTTACGACTAACGCATCACTATAGTTTAGTTTATACTACTTCCGTGTACGCGAAGCGTCTACGTTACATAAATAGTACTTTAATTATATTATCATTGTTATCAAATGTCATTATCAATTAATGCGCAAATATTTCGTATTAAAGAGTTTATATAGAATTAGAAGAATTGAATTATCCATAATATTGTCATGACATATAATATAATCGATTGGATGATTGGTAAATGATCTTTTATGTTTTAATCTTGATAATCCGTTCGGTGAAAGTTATCGATAGCCAACTCTGTTGTGATGGGAATTCATAGAATGCAAAACAGGAAATAATCATATTTGTGCACGATTCTAGTAGTGATGCAGTACTATTTAGAATTCAAAACAGAATATTTACAGCCTAAATTTCCTCATCTTACCAGTATCCCGCTATTCGATATAAACGTTATATGACTGGATCTACTTTTTTTACTATTAGGTGGATAAATTTCTTTATAACAAGTTAAATCTATCTTGATACAATTTAATAATATTTTTATATTTTGCAATTATATAAATTTTGTATACCTACTTTTTAAGTTTTGCAATTGCACAATTGAAAACGACGGTTAATCTGTACACGGATCATTGACTTACGCACGTGACGTGACAGTCATCCACTACTACGACGCACGCCATTGCCAATGTATCGCCATTAATAAATAATATGTGATAGATGCAAAACAATGTATAATAACACTTTAATTTTTTAATTCGGAATAAAAAAAATGTCAAAATCAAAAGAAATTTTTTGAGGAATAAAAATACATTTATTTTTTCATCCATATGACTAAATGTATTATACTCTATACCTTTACATATTAAATATAGAGAATAAAGAACAAACGTAATGATTTTAACAAGTAAATTGATTTTTAAAGGACCTTGATCGCAGCTCTCAATTGACACGATCAGCTTTATGATTCAAACTCTATTTTTGCAGAGGAACGAGGAAAGAATTCAGAATGATGTCTTCGTACTTAGCTCTTGCAATATTATCTCTTTCATGCTCATCAGTTCTCTCTGCGGAATGGTTGGGTAAGTTGAAGCCATCTAAGCAGCTATAGATTTGTAAATAAAATGAAAGAAATAATCGTATAAGATTGTTTTAAAACTTAGCTTACCTATTTTATATTTGCTTTTGAATTAGTCCGGTGTTCCTAATTCCATTGGTACATTCCAACATAAGAAAATCCAAATTTTTCAATTTAGTAGTTATATAAAGGAATTTTACAATAACAATTATTAATATGCTTTGAAGTTAAATTTCCATACATTCTTAACGGAGGGTATAGAACACAATTTTCATGAAAATATTTTTTCAGATTGCGGACCGCCAAAAAGTTTTGTAGTGGAATTGGAAAATCACCAAAAAACATACGTACACGATGCAGAAATCAAAGTTAAATACGACAGGAACGATTTAGCAGTTTATGATTATCCTGGTCTTGATGACGTTAACATACTTATCAATAATTCCGTAGTCACATTTTCAGGTAAATCATTAGTGTATTTTTACAAAATAAGGTATAGATGTATTTTTATTCCTGGAAATCGCTTTCTATGGGGCTTCGATCAATGCGCATACTCATTTTTACAATACAATATACTGCACAATTTTTCATGTACCTACTCGCGGAATTTGAACTAGTGAAACTCGGAAAATTCGTTACTATTCACTATTTTATAAATTGTCACAAAATTAGTAATTTACTTACAACTACAAAATAGTGCAGAATAGTCTTTAATTTGCAGAGTTAGATCGAAAGGGTAGTAATAAGTCTTTCGTTCTTAAATTGCAACTTCAATATTGTTATTCAATCATCAAACCCTAGCTTCGGAGGTATAGCGAGAATTTCGAAACGTATATATCAAATCAAATGAACGCCGAGTGTGAACTATTTGTAGTAGTATTTTATGACTTCGAGCTGGTGCGCATTGAACCCTTCGTTAATTATCGAATACGAATGAGTCATAAGTTTCCTGCAGCCGCGCCTCGTCGAAATTGAGTATTACGATCCTCATGAGAGCCGAGAATAGCGCTCAGTAAAATAGATACTTAGAACACTCGGTACGAACTAGAAACTTGATTTTTTTTAAATCGACGGAACAATTAAAGCTTTATTCAAGAATTATTGTGTAGCATTTATTAAATCTCATAATTATTTGATATTTTTCATATTATTATTTGATTATTCTCTAATGAAATTACTTAAATACTTGATATGTCAGAGAAAAATATTTCTACAGTTGCGGTATCGACATTTTCTGCATTAACTACTTTTCTCGTATATTCTTATGCAAATTATTGTAATATATGCAATCAGAAATGCAGCATGCTGAAAATCGCGCAAACCAATAGCCTTCAAGTATTCGAGTTGTAGATACGAGGCGGCATTACTTACTCGTAGACTAACAATGACGTCTTATTTTTCATAAAACATCTTGTTCCGTTATACAGTAATTGATTATACATTGTCTATAGTTAAAGAATTAGACTTTATGATTTAAATGACCATTTAAATATTTACGCCTTTCTTATAACTATAGATAATAATTTTTCAAAAATATCGTATCTTTTTGTCATTTAAAAGTCATGATTATCTTTCCAGTTCAACATTTTTTGAAACTTGACGGTATTCGGGTTTTGGATATTGTGACATTTAATGAATTCCGAGAATTGCAGTAAAGTCAAAAGGAATTGATGATAAGCGTTATGGGATACGTAGAGGGGGACGGATATAGACGTGTGCACAAAAACACTGAATCGCCGCTAGCAGGTACAGGCTTACACCGCGCGCAGTTATGGCCAAGCGTCGAGGCTGTTTACAATCAAAGTGTCGAGTGATTTTCGCTGAATGTATACGTGTAAAATGTGAATAAATACGTACGATGTATGTGTAACAGTCATTTCAATTTGCAATATTACTTAACATATGTTTCTCTATTACCCGCGATTTATTTACCATGTGATTTCAAATATCTAGTGCTATGATAACTCATTTTTTGAAAAGTTGATCATAAAATTTACACAAGTTGTAAGGAACAAAAGTTGAGTACTTTAGACGTTTGATGAGATTTTTTTTTAAATAATTGAAAAACTGAAGAAAATCACTTAAAAAAACGCTTGTTTCTAGGTGTGGCAAAAGTGCGAAGCTAGACTGTGGTGATGGAGTTCGAAAACGCTTCATTTATCAGTTTTTTAATCGCGAAATTTTCTAAGGTCGTGTGATAACTTGGAGTTATTTATGCTATGAAACTAAAAGCGAAGTATTTCATAGAAACATGAAAAAAAAAATCTTTTTCTATTTGTTCATTACCTATCGTATATTGTAAAATAAAAAATTATTTTTGTTAATCACTTGATAGTCAAATCTTAAGTTTCAGAAATTATAGTTTTCTTAAATTTATAACATTTATAAAGTTTGCATGAAAATGTTCTGAAGCTTGTAACATTCTATAACTTATATTCCAGTTCTACAACGTAAAACACATAAAAAGTAACGTCGACAGTACCCTGACCTACATACTGTTAAAAGTAAATGTATTGCTTGTAGCATGTTTGCTTTATAGGTTGAAAACTTATCGGATAATTCAGATTTTTTAATTGTCTTCTAAACTTTGTTTTTATTTATGACAAGCGCATGGTATGAAGTGCGACAAACTAGTCGGTGCTCAGTTAGAATTAATCAAATAAACTATTAATTTTTCTTGTATTGCTATGCATCGAATCAAGTCGGTTCAAGCTGACAAAAAATAAAATACATTACATTCGAGCTACACGCAAAGTGCTAATATTTTATTTAAAGTCCCAAAAAAAACGGTGTCTATATTGAGTTTCTAATTTTACATAAATATTTTGTTATTACTTAGGTCATGTAGTGCCTGAAAATGAAGAACTAAACCCAGATGCTTTCAAAATGTCCCGAGTTTTCAACACACAAATCGCTGGCTCAGCCATATTAATGGTAGAATTGTCTACACTTGTTTTAACAAAATAATTTTCCTGCAGCATTAATAACACGACTAACAATGTTTCATATACTTTCTAGAAACTCGGACACGATGCTGATACTCTGAAAGATTGTAATTTATATTTATCGAGAAATCTCAATGACGAGTAAGTCGGTACATATACCTATTATTAATTGTAATTCAACTAAACGTATATACCTACATTTAATTTACAGAGAATTGAATATACCAAAGAAGCTACAATTCGACATCATTCACGAAGCTGCCAACTGCGTTAAATCGTCATTATGCCAAAGACTAGGCATCGTTAAAGCCGCAGACATGACAAGAGCTAAGAATAATCCATTTAACTTTGGACCGCTGTCGGTATTGTTTGCAAATATGGGGAGCGGCAAACCACTGAGCACAGTCTCCAGAATCAAGGCGATAACGAACATAAACGAGGTGAAATCCTTGATAACCGATTACAATAACGCGGAGGAGAATAGCGTCGACAGGGCTGAACTAAAGGTACGACTATAAGCTTTTTAAAAAATCAATGCTCGCGTTCCCGCAAACTTCAAGAATTGACGAGCACGAGTTTTTCTAAAACTTTTCTAGTCTGCGATTAATAAGCTCGTGGATCTGGCGATAGCTCAACTAGTGAAGAAGATAGAGGAAGAGAACCAAGGGAAAATCAAGATTCCCAATCTCAGTCAAAACTTCTCAACTGGCTCGTCGTGGTGGGAGAGCACCGGTGAATTAAACACTTACGACGGCAGCTTCGAGTAAGTTAACGAAACCTCGCTTTGGCCACCCGTTACCAAGTTGAATAATGGCTAACGTTCGGAGCCATTCGTCGATGAAATGCAGTTAACCGTTACAATGACACTCAGCGAATACAGCGTTAGAATAAGATTACGATGAGATGCGACTACTGGATTTTATTGAAACTTTCCGACCTTACCTATGTACATTCTGTACAAAATAATTGCTTTTAAAAAAAGAGTTGTATTATTTTAATGACACTAATTGCATTATTTAGTACAAACTAACAATTCCTGAAAGTTTCTTGAGAATCGAGGATCCGCGTTTCTGGACATTTCCTTATCGGTAGCTTTTTTTTTTGATTCCGCAAAAAAGATATTGATCTAATTTTTCAGTTTGACAATCATTGCAGCAATTCAACATTTATTTTAATCTACCAAATGCAACGCAATGGTGACATTTAAATATACCTACAATTCACCTCTTTAAAATAATAAACTGCATGCGGTATCGTTTAATTTTATTTTAAATACAGATCGATATCATTGTCCAATTTCCGACATATCTGATTGATGAAAATTAAAATAAATACAATCTGCCTAAATATAACTGATATCGATACTAATTCTGAAAATTATTCAATTTCATTTGAATTTCATGTACTGCGACATTAAAGCTAGAAGTAATTTCTCATAAATTTACGCAATTACCTATATCTACGAAATTTTTTCAGGGATCTCACTACTCTCAAGAGAACCGAAGATGCTACTTTATCGTATAAGGGTCAGAAATTCGAAGCTGGATGTGGATTCGGACTTTCCGTAGCAAATCTGGATTACCAAAGATACAAGGTAAACAATATACCAATGTTTCTACCATTAAAAACATTCCTTTCATAAATATTTCCGAGAATTAGAAGCATCTCTAACAAAAAAATCATATAAAAAAAGTAAATATAGATTAAAAAATGGGATATCTTTTAATACGGATCAATAGTGCATAAAATTCGAAATAGTAAATAAATCAGGATTTTTCATATGAACCAGCTGAGATACGGCATCATCAACGTGAACGGTAAGCTCGCGGCGAGCGTCGACGGCGTTGCAATGGCCGCGTCGATCATAGTCGACTACAATCAGAAGCCATGCCGGGCCGAACTGAAGGAGCTGCGAGTTAGCGAACTGGGCAAAATGAAGATCAGGATCACGGGCCTGGGACCGTTGAACAAGCTGCTGTCGAAGCTCGTCACTTGGATCACGAAGAAATGGCAGGTCGAGATCGTGGAGATCGTCGAGGAGAAGCTCAGGGTCGTGATCGTCGATAATCTGAAGAAATTCAACTGCGAGAAGTTCAGGCCTTGAGGATTTATCGTCCACGCGCAATTCGTCTGCGTGTGACACAGTTTGCCAAGGTCACCGAAGTGCCACTGCGCAGTACTGTACATACGAGTGTGGAAGTGAATTATGTGTTGCTAGTCACTGATTCTGTGAGCAAAGGAAGAAACTGTACCTGTATTGTTGCCACTGTACAGTTTTTTTATCGGTCAAATAAGCCGTGAATTTTAATGTTAATGATCCGAATGATTTAAATAAGAATTTTTTTAAGACACTGACAATTAAGATGCGATAATTTTACAAATACTGTACGTCGAATAAAATGTAAAATTTTATAATAAAGTTTCTATTTATTTAAAATGCAATCTGTCATCGATCCTGTTTCCATAAATGTTATATATCAGATAAAAACATGCGATTGTATTTCCTAATACTTTAAAATGTTCATTGATTCTCAGAAGACGACATTCTTCCCTTTCAAAAAGCCAATATATGAGTTTAAATGACATTTACTTACATTTGTTATTTGAAAATCATGTGCATGTTACGAAAGCTTATCTTTTCCTGCATTAAAATAAGAACGTAATTATTGCGCATAAGTAATAAAGATACTGGATCCGAGACATTTTACTATATTTCAGAAGCATAACTTATACCTATTACATTATTATCACGTATGCGAGATATGAAAATGTCTACACGCAAAAAATTATTACTAAAGAATATTTGTAAAACTATGAATATCAAAAATTCAATTAATTGAAATCTTGATAATATTTTTACACTGTTCGAAATGCCTTACATGACCGAAGATTTCATGTCTGAAATACTTCTAATGGAAAATTGACAGCCCCAATCAGTTTCATCAATATTGACAAAGTTACAATTAAGGAACACGAAAAGTATTTTAGTATCTGTTTTGTGCAAAATTTTCTCAAACATTTTGGAAATATGATGAAAGAGACTTATAATGTAGTTCACGATGTTTGGACAACATCCAAGGATTATAATGTACAAAACACTAGTTTTAATGATCCCTATCTACTTTTTAGACATGGCATTATTAATCTAGTAAAATAAAAACAGATTCCTATTATTTACCAGACTTTTGTTAGATTATAATCATTCTAAGTAATATTTGTAAAAGGCTGCAAGCCGCGTGCAATTCACTTGTTGAAGTTGCACAAAATAAAATGTATAACATGTAATACCTATAAATTTAGCATAAATTGTACTTATCAAGTTCAAGTTATCTAAATTAATTTTATAACTATAATAAGCTGACATGTTCTTCCTAAGTGCTGTACAGAAATAGTGAAAAGCATAGATAAAAATATGATTATTGATATTACGAATAGGCAGTGATCACATTTCATGCACTACAAAATCTATAATAAAAATATTATGTGTACACGGAAAAAAAGAACTAATAAATTCAAGTAAATATTCATTTCATTCCATCTAAGAAAAATTTATTTGATTTAAAGAACTAATTACTTGATCAAAGTACTGTTTTTTCTTTAAATTAAGTAAACTATATTTAGATTAAGTAAATATATCTATATGAATCAAATACATTTATTCTTGGATGGATTGAAATGAATATTTAATTAAATTTATTAAGTTCTTTTTTCAGTGTGCACTTAATTTGAAAACGTGAAACTGAAGTAATAAAAAGAGCAACAAATAGGTAAATTAAAATAACATCAAATTTCCTGTTTGATATATAATATACCAGTGTAATCTGATAATAGTTCTTAACTAAAGTACAACTTTTAAACACTCAAGCAGTCTAAAATACTTTTGGTCTTTTGGAAAGTATGGAAACTTATTGATTTTAATAAATAAATATTTATTGTTTTCTCGGAAAGGAAGCTTGTGTATCGGAGTAATTTTTTTTTTACAAAAATGCTTAAAAATGTTTTTTAACATAATTGGTTTAAAATTGACTATTTTTAAGAAATTTTTTTTGTGCCTGACTGTCTGGTATACGTATACATCTATCTTTTTTGTGGTCTGGCGGCTGAAATAGTATATTACGCACCTAGGGAGGCAAAGAATAGCGCGTGTAAATTGACACCCGAACCGAAGGCGAAGGGTGGCAAACACGGGATACGGGCTTGCCATTTTTCCTCTCGTGGTGCTAGGCAAAAAAATTGGTCCACTACGTCATGATTTTGAGATATTTTATATTACACGAATTTCGAGGTATCTTAAAAAACGGAATGTTTTATGATTATTTTGGCAGTTCGTAGAATATTCAAAGTCTTACGTACGATTTTTTTAAATTTTTCTTAATATTTCAAATAAATTGAATAAAAAAATGTGGCTTTCAATGTTTTCGATCTTTTAATCTAGGTCATCTCTAAATATTATAATGTATCTCAAATTCGTGATAACCTGGATATCTGAGGTAATATCACATTCGGTCGCAGCAGAATAAATTCCACTTTTTGTGGACCTGCACAATTAACGATTTTGTTGTATTTTTTAAAGCTTTAAAGTAATTACGGCAAACGTGCGGAAATCCTATTGAAAAATTTGAGATGTGCCAATATTTCGAATAAACTTAGCTATATATATGTAAAATATTAACACATGTGGAATTTGGTAAAGTTCATATTGTAAAGTGTTACAGGCAATGGCGAAAATAAGTAAAAAATTAACATTAAACTGCTGCATTGTTTTGAGCCTTCTTTCATCAGCTTTATCTGAAACTATAAGTAAGTAGGTCATTAATATTTGACAATATGCCATATGATTTCATACGGAATTGTTATAGATACGATATCCGTTAAATCGATTTGGAGACACTGCAATGATCAAAATTAGTTTCATATGGTTATTTCCATATATTTATGAATAAAGAAACTCCATTTAACAATTCTAGATTGCAGCCCGGGAAAATTCAATTTAGAACTAGACCATGGATCCATTGTAAAAATTGAAATTGCTGCATTGCTATTTAAATATGACAGGAACAGCTTACAAGTTTACAAATATGAAGGCACGCCATCTGTTAATTTAGCACTCAGAAACAGTCAGGTGCTCGTTAAAGGTAAAAAAAAAGATAATTTTATAATAACGATTTCAATGATATTTTTCAACCAGCCGCTGACACAGAAAACGGTTTAAATGCAATTTCTTTTAGTTATTCAACAGTTGAAAACATTTTCAACTTCAAGCAAAATCTATTTTTGCTGCGGATAAAGAAAGATTCTTCCGCGTTTGCGCGCGGAAACGATTCTTATATACTTCGCTTGCATGCGAAGAAGCTTCTATTGTTACCACTACAATTTTTTTATCAGCATTTTTACCAGGTGGAGTATATGAGCAGGCGAAAAGGAACCGTCTCAACGTGCAAACGAAATAAAACTTTTTCAGCGTACAGACGTAATAGAACCTTCTTCGTCCCGACTATCGATATCTAAATAAAAACTACTTACATGATGTTTTTTTAAGAAAACGATTGATCACTATAGTACACAAAACGCTATGATTTTAACCCTAGAGATCAACAAGTATAACTTATTTTATTCCTAAGAATATTGCAATAACAAACCATTCTACGATTTATCTGCAAGATAATCAAACTTCCTATTATTTAAGACTAATGCGACGTCATTTAACAATTACAGCATTTGTAATTATCGATGAATCGGAACCTAAGAGCGAAAGCCGAACAGTATATCAGACTAAAACAATTGGTCTCGCCAATACTGTCGTAAGTATTCCAAATCTACAAGGTATTAACAATAAATTTTACTATTATTTATGTAATAAACTTAATGCACTATTCACTTGTTCCGTAGGAACTCGGTCAAGACAAAAATGGTCTCGACGACATCTTTGTTGCGGTGTACGAAGATAAAAGCGAAAGGTAACATTCATTTCTAATCGGAATATAAAGGAAGCGAACCAAATTGTATTTTTATGATTTACGCAAAAATTATTTTTACTGCAACAACTAATATATTTCTTCTGTTTCTCTACAGTTCTAACAAGTATGACGAATACGTAAGATTTACAATTTTCTCACAAGTAGAAACGTGCTTGCAATCGACACTTGGTCCACAATTGGGCGAAATCACAAGCGAAGACTTTGAACGAGCTGACCCAAATGCTCCGAGCTTTGGTGCTTTGGACCTTAGGTCGCGATCTCTTTATCTCAGCTTTCCTGAATACAAACCACCACCGATTAATGTAAGTTGTCATTGATGAGCATTTAATATAGTTTATTTCATAGTAGATTTCCAACGTATTTGTTTCTCGTGATAATTACTGGATTTTCCTGAAAATGGAAATGCTGATAAGCCAATATCCGAAGCTCATTTACTTCTCCTTCCAACAATGCTCCCGTAACGTAAATTTTTATAGGGGTCTTTGTCCGCTGCCGCAGAAAAAATAGCTGAAAATCTTGCGAAGAAATTGATCGGACATAGTGGAGAATTAGAAATCCCAGACATAGCTTCTGCTTCGAAGGGCTCTTTCGGGTACGTAAAAAACATTTCAATTTAACGAATCACTGGAATATCTTTATCGACGATTGAACTTTTCACAGAGACCTGAGAAAAACACGATTGTATCGACAAATTTTAGTTGATTCGGTCTCGGGTAACGGGACTGAAATCTTTACCTTCTTCTTAACAATACCCAATGGGCATGTAACGTATGAAAACTTCCAGAGGGTAAGGAAAAATTCATTTTGTATTTAATTATTATGATATTGATAAAATATCAGAAAAATGCAGCTTTCGCAGTAATTAACATCAACGTCGAAAGCATATTTTTCTAAAAAGTCTTTATTTACATTTGTTCAGTTCCGTCAGCCGCACGCGAACGGTTTCCGCGCCACTATCGACAATTTGCTCTTTGAAACATCGGTCATAATCGAGACGAAAAAACCTTGCAAAGCAGCTTTAGCAAAGTTTGATATATATTTCGAAGGCGTAATTGTCTACGATGACGATATGAACGAAGCTTTGCACGAATCTTACAAGACATTATTTTACAACGAATGGACGCACCGACTTTCCAAAAAAGTCAAAGACACTATTAAATCAACTTTGTCGAAATATATCAACAATGAATTTGATTGCGTTTATTAGAAGTAATTGAAGATTCTCTATGTGGTGTAAACTATTGATTGCGCATATAATATATTTTCATTTAACTCAATAAAGTTCTGAACACTATGGCAAATGTTGTCATTAAATTTATGGTTAATTTTCATAAATCCTAGCCGTTTTGTACTAATAATCCTTGCCGATAATAAGATCATGTATTGTAAAGATCTTAACCTTCGCATCAATTAAAGGGCTGATAAATTTTCATCCCGATAAGGACAGAGAAAAATTTAGAAAAAAATTAGCGAGTAGAAACAGTGTCAAATGCTGTGTCAAATTCATGATTTCAAGCAGTAATATTTATAATGCATTCCTATAACTCTTAAAAAATTTCTTTTATCCTGTGCAATTCGTTTGTCTGCTCTAAAATACTCTTATAGATGCAAATTTCCTTCGCGTGTGTATTAACAAATATCTCACGGACATATGAGCGTACATTGACTAAACATATATATTATACGAATGAGTGTATTCATAAATTGATGAGCCAATTAAATCCGATACATTTAAAGTTGCAATCGCAATAAGTAGTATACAAAAAATAACAGTGATTCACGATGTTCTGAAGTTTACTTTGTTTCATATTTACTTTATCTATTTGATTGAAGTTTCACAACAATGTCTGCATGTTTAAAAGCAGTGCTTACATCACTACTTTTCGTAAATCGTAATTGCATCTTTAATAGAACGTGTGAAATGCACATTAATTATATGCGTTTATATACCTACAATAAAAGTTTCCATTTTTGATTATTCCAAAAAAATTTAAATTATCTATGCTTAGAATCTATACAAAAGTCTATACAGAAGAATCTAACAGTGCTTAAAATAAATATTTGATTTTCGCTCGAGGAACTTATGCCAAAATCAGTGTAATTAAAGATCAGTAATTATAGATAACATAATTACTTTTTCGATCAGATCATTAAAAACTCTGACTCCATTCAATGACAAAGGCAAGTAATAATATTCGACGCCTTTTTGTCTCGACAAATCGGAAAGCTACATTAGATGAAAATCTTTTTCTCCTAGAGATACAAGTGGCTCTGAGACAACATTGCGTCACTCCCACACATGTGCCGAAGCATAAGCCGATTTTATTTTGCATGAGTGACGCCAGCCGATAAATTAATAACCTTGATACGATTAAAAAGGTATCACTATAAAAAAAACGAGTATACGGCAAAGAAGATTTAGAAATGGAAATGGTTTATAGTCTGGTATAGAGCATTGAACGCGTATATTGTACCATACCTATATTGTCAAGATGCGGGGAAAAATGATAACCGCGTGTGCTTTCTTCTTGGTCGTATTCACGTCCTTTTCATCCTCTTGGGCTACCGAAATTATAAGTAAGTTAACTCTCACATGAATTACTTAGTATTATAAGAAGTAAGTTGAATAAATCTAAATTGATGATTCGCTGAAATTTTTAAATTATAAAAAGATTCATACAGTTGTGAATACTTGGAAGAACACTATCGTGAAATTGAGTGACGAGCTAGGGAAGCACGGCAAATCAGATAATTAAGTTTGAGACTAATTTTTATTTATATTATTTTAATTTATTAATTGTTTAATAGATTGCAAACATTTTTTCTTGAATTGAAAAAATTTAATTTGTATTTTAAAGAAACTATACGCAAATACGTAAGATTTGATCGCATTATGTGTGACAATAAATAATTATGATGACAAAATTATAAAAGTACACTTAAAATATCAAAAAATATTTACTTTCAATAATTTTAATCCAATTTTATTGAACAAAAAATTAGATTAAAACTGTGTTGCCTACTGCTCATGCAAAATAAATATATATAATGAATTTAATCTTAAATTTCTATATAGTATATACATACGAAATTAAAATGAAATATGTTGTATGCTTAATATTTTTTCATCAATTTTTTGTCAAATAAGACTCATCGCACATAATCAGTTAAATATCGAAACCAGAACAGTATTATTCTCTTGCATAATTAAAGTAAATTATTTCTGCTCCAAAAATCACAAAGCCGTACAGGTCTCACCTTATCGGCAAGGAATAAGAAGTATATTTATACAATAGTTTCAATAAAGCACATTTTTCTATTTATTCCAGATTGTTCGCCACCCAGTCTATCCGTTAATATTGAAAATGGGCAGACGGTCAATATTAAAAATCCTACTATATATTTTAAATACAACAGAGATAGTTTGGGAATATATCAATACCCAGGCACACCTTCGGTCAATTTGTTCGCCGATGACAATGGAATCGCTATCAAAGGTGCATAAATATATGAATTATTTGTTATCCATCGTACTTTTTTCCCAACGATTATCCATTGCTAAATCCTTCAAAATGAGGATCTTTATCAATTAAAAAATAGTTCTGCAAATAATGCTTTCAGGTGATATCGAAAACAACAACACAGAGTACAGCATCAACAGTGACAAAATATTTATAACCGAAGTTCTTGGTCTTGCCAACATTGCGGTAAGTCTCATTATTAATTTCTTAATGGTCAATTTTTATCATGCTTTACAAATTTCGTATTTGATGAAGCAAATCAACTAAAATTTTTCCATTGCCTTGTGCGCGAATATCATAGGATACATTCGTGGAATCTATTAATTGTAGTACATTGTAAAAGAGTGAATTTTAAAAGTTCAGCAGCTATTACTTTGATGAATAGCATTTTAAATTATTATAAAAGACTATGAAAAATCATGTAGCATTGTTATGAAAAGTGAAAACATTCTTGGAAAGATATAGTACTTTATATAATGAATGAATACTATGTACACAAAAGCTACAGAAAAAAACTAGGATAAGCTTTGGTAATACATACTTTTTTATATTTCCAATTTTATCCTAAAAATTTTTAAAGTAACATGCGTTATGTACATTGAACCAGATATTAAGTTTTTAAATTGATTGCTATACTATTATTGCTTCACAGAATCTCAGCGATTATAGCAAAGGATTGAAGGATTGTGCATTTTTCATTCTGGACAAACATACCGGAAGGTAAATTATATGTCTTATAAAAAATTACTATATAAAACATTAAGAAAATGCAGAATATTAAAAATAATAAAACTTTTTTTAATTACTTTTCAAATACTAATCTTGATAAAAATGCATCATGGCTACGCAAGCACTCTTATTTTTGCTGCACGAAACCAAAAATATTTCTAAAAATACATATTTAACGAACGTGCCAAAAAATAAATGCAACAATGCAAGCGCAAGTGCAAAGAGCCGAAATGCCTAATAAGCTGTTCCAGAGGCTGCACAGCCTTCTATACGTATACCATTACGTTATTAACTTATTATAATCATTATAAAAGCATGAATTACCAAAAGGTCTAGACGCCTGCACGCAATAAATTAGATTAAAGTTAAATAACTGTATGACTATACCTATATTATATTAATATACAAAAGTGTGACTATGTCTAGCTATTTATATATTACCAAATATTTAGTATCTTTTTATTTATATGATTAAATTTGAGCCATCCCGCATTAAATAAATATGAACTTTCCCATATTATAATATAATACAAATAAAAATGTTTCTTCAAGCGAAGCAAACTCAACGATTCGAAATAAAAATATATAACGATAAGAAAACAATTTTTTGTCCAGCTTCTACAACGAGATGCCGGTAGCTCTGGATGCGCGCGTTTTCCAATCGGTCGAGCAGTGCCTCAGCGCGCAACTGTGTCGTTCTCTAGGCGGCATACGCATCGGCGATTTGGATCGGGCGCGCGCTTTCCCGGTAGATTTCGGACCGATGTCCATCTGGTCGCGTTCGCTGTCTACCAGCTTTCCCAAAATGATACCACCCAAGCTTGCCGAAAACGTCCAGTCTAAGAAAAGGGTAATTATCGAAGAAAAAAGTTTGCTGAATCATTGCTTGGACCAATAATGTGATTTAAAGCGATAGAGAAGACTGTAATTGGAATGGAATATACAGCTTCCCTCAAGCTCTTATTATACTTGACTCCAAATACTACTTAATTTTCAAAAATTGATTTCAATATTTTGTAGAAATTTTAATACTTACTTCACTACCAATTGTCGTAGGCAAATCTTGTAGAAGCGGCAGATTCAATAATCAGACAGGTTGCTGAAAAATTCAAATACGAAAATGATGGCGTAGTTGAAATTCCAGACATTAAACGCCGTGTTTTCAGTGCTTCAAAAGGCACTTTTCAGTAAGTCCAATACACTACAATTTTTCATACTTGGTATCAAAAATATTTCGTATTATACAGGCTGAAACTAAATTATTAATTTCAAAGTTATCAATCGCTTCTACACAAATATGAAAGGTAGCTTTATAACATCAATAATAACAATTGGTAAAATGAATCTTTTCAGAGGACTCGGGGACCTCCAAAGGGACTTAAGCGTACAGGTGCGAGCATCACCACCAAGTGACACTATACGAACGTTTTCTTTTACATTTGGAATTCCCAATGGACACGTAACATACACAAATTATAGAGCGGTAAGTGCATACTATTTTCATTAATATTTACTTCATATAATGTGTACATTAACGATGTCTTAATAATCTTGATAAAATTGATAAAAGGTTAATATGAAAAGATTAACCTTTAGGCTACCAGAATTTGAGGTATCAAAACGCCCCTTATAAATGTCGAAATATGTGTCTTGTATTATGTATCAACTATATGCAATGTTCATATATATTTATCTTTTCTCAACAAAAAACTGTAAAAGATTTTGATTTTTCATCTCTCCTTTAGCGTCACCCAGAGCTAACAACGTAGATGTAGAGAGTATTTATGTAACTCCTTTTTTGGTTTGTTTTTTTTTTTTATCTTTTCTATGCTTTTTTTAAGCTTTAGTATATATACACACATATTTCTTACGAAAAAAATAATTTTCCTTCAGAGCCAATATATGTATAATCTTTCCAGCAATCTAACGGTAAAACTTTGGAATTTCAATTTTAAAACGAAAATTTAATAATTTAATAAGCTTTAAAAAAACAGGATATTTTGTATGCCTTGAAATTCATAAAACAATTACGACGATCAATGAATACAATTAACATTAAAACACTATTAATATTTTAAATTAATAGTAGAATAATAATAATAATAGTAATAATAATAGATAAGCAAACTCCACATGCAAACGGTTTACCAAATAAAATTTTTATTCTTATTCTTAATTGTTATAATATTTACAGCTCAATTACCTAATATAAGGTAAAAGTGAATTGATTAACTCGAAAAAACACTTTTCGACTTTGTACAACGGAATCGACGCTTTAAGTATATCGGGCAAAGAACATAAATCGAGCTCAGTTCTTAAACTAACATATAAATAAATCATATTATTTACTTGTTCCGTTTGTCAATAAAAAAAGATGACTATTTTCTAATTTCAGTTTCGGCTATTGCCGTTTGTAGGCAGCTTGTGTGCAGATGTACAAGACTTGCTGTTCACCGCAGTGGTGCAAATGGATTTTGGACAAAAATACTGCCGGCCAAACCTGAAGGACTTCAGCACCAGTAACTCAGGCACCTCGAAGAGCTACACTTGCGGCCAGCTCAGTTTGCTCACAAATCCGATCATGAAGTGGTTCGTCAACGCATGGGACACCGACATTGTGCAGGTTGTGGAACATCGCGTCGAATGGGCGATGGCTGGTTACATCTACGACAAGTTCGATTGCGAAAATTTTAGACCCAGGACAAATCAAACTGTTTGATTTATTGTCTACCATGTATATGTATTATGATGTTGTGATGTCGCAGTTCGAGATCATAGAAAAAGTTGTAAATGGGAAATGACGACATTTGTTAATAAAAGTTATAAATAGAAATTAATACCCAAGTTTTTTTACAGTTTTAGTCCGGTCGCAGCTCGGAAGTTTGTGGATTGCTCATTAAAGCTTCTTCTATTTGGTCAATGGCTTCTTCATTTATTAATGTAATTGGTTTTGAATCTGTTCCTAACATTGTATTGTGATCTCTGAAATCACTATTTAGAGAAGTTGAATCATCTTTCAAAGTCAATGTTTCTTTAGGAATATTTTCAATTAAGTTTTTAATTGAATCTGACCCTACATCTACTTTTTCTTCTACCTTAATCATTTCGTTAAGGTTCAAAGATGAATCATCTTTCATGCTATCACTTAATTTAATTTTTTCACCTATTTTCATCAATTTTTTCTTTATTTTCTTAACTTTTTTTTTCTTTTTAGAAGGGGAAATCTCTTTCTTTATAATAATTTTATCAGTGCTTAAATCTTCCTTTTTTATATTGCTTATTTTATTTGGTTCTGTTCTGCCAATGAAATCTTCATTTACATTTTCATGTACCATCTTGTTGTGAACTGATGGCTCCAAATTAAGAACAACAGTATTCTTTTCACTTTCAAGCAAACTATCTTTCTCTGAATTATTTAATTTATCTGGCTCCACTTGTGTAATTTGTATCATTTGCTCATTGGGTTCCTCGGGTACTTTTACAGCTGCTTCTGCATTATCCAAAAGAGATTCATTTTTAAATACAATGTTCTTTTTTCCACTCAAAGGTAAATTTTTAGCACAATCATCTGTAGTATTCGGAAAAGATTCATCACACCTAAGAACTTTATTTAATAATTGAAGAGCTATATTCTCATTCAAACCTGCATCTACCTTTTTAACAATAGCTATATTATCAGCCAATTTAGCTTTTTTTACTATTACTGCAGATTTATCAATTAATTTAATATTTTCAGCTAATTTAGCCTTTTTTTTTATTACAGCAGATTTATCAGTTACTTTACTATTAGTAGGTGAAAAATTACTCTTTTTTTCAATAATCTTGTCACTTGGAAGTGTTATTTCTTGTACTAAAGTATGATTATTATCAACAAGTGGAGATTCATCAATTTTTATCGATTCTGGTGCTTCAGTATTCTCAATCTTTTCTTCAGGACCATCACTACTCGTCTCACTAGAGATTGCCTTCAAAGCTAGATACTCTTCCACTGAACCCGTTGGTTTTGGAATTACAGGTTCAGGACTTGTTTGCGGTACCTCTGGTTCTTTTAATTTTGGAGAATTATTCAGTTTGTTCTGTCTTTGCCTTTCTCTCAAACGCTTACGTATCTCAGATTGTATTTTTGATTCTTTTATAACATTTTGAACGTCATCCTGTTGATAGTAGCGTGTCGCCCAAGTTTCAGATCGAGAAAGTCCACTGCTCGATGTAGCTTTTTCATTTTCATTAACCTTTGAACCTGCTTTATTTATTTCTTTCCTTTCTTTATTATCCTCCATTCGTTCCAAATCATCCATATCATCAGGATAATCATCCAAATTAATTATTTCTTCTATATCTAGTGACTTATCATCAAATAGATCAACTTTTGAACTATTATCTACTTTATTCTCTTTTACTTCAACAATTTTGTTTGTATCATCCACTCTTTTTGGGGAATCTTCGATTTCTATTGTTTCTGCTAAAGTAGGTAAAGATTCATTCTTGCTACTATTCTTCTTATTTCCAACATTCTTTTCTGAAGACTTTTGTTCATCAGAATCCATACTATCGTCATTATTCTCTTTATTCTTCTTTCTAGGTCGAATATGAGGATTCTTTTTAACTTTCTTAATTTTTCTTGGCGATGAAGAATCATTATTAACTTGAGTTTCTTTATTAATTACTTCTTCTTCATCATTATCAATAATTTCACCTTCTTCAAGATCTACTTCCTTTGATGGCTCACTCACACTTTCTAATTTATTGTTTGGACTACTTTCAGTTACACTAATTGGCAAACAAGAATTCCCATTTTGCTTTTGTATTACATTGTTATTTACATTTTGTGTTATCTTATTATTTTCAACTTTATTTTTCTCTTTAACTATATCTTTCTCTGTAGTTTTATCTTTCTCTTTACTTGGATTTTTATCTTTAATAACATCACTATTAATATCCTGGATTTTATCAGATTGCTCTTTACCTGGAAGTTTTTTACTTTCAGACTTACGTTCATTTACCAACTTGTGATTTACTCGTTTTGAATTAGCCTCATTCTCACTTTCACTTGAGAGTAATTCTATTGTTGGAGCTGGATTGATAACTACAAAAACATCTTCATCTTCTCCGTGTTTCATTAGAACATCAATTTTTTCAAGTTGCTCTTTGAGATTAGCTTGTCTTGCTTTTGCATTTTTATCATTAGTAATTCCAGATCCAGAAGCTGCATTTGAAGAGTCGCTAGAAGGTGGATTTTTTAAATTTGTATTACCAGAATCTTCTTCCTTACGAATCAAAGCTCTTATTGCTCTGGCTCTCATTTCAAGTTCCAAAAGATCTAATAGGCTTTCACCTTCTTTCTGCTTTTCTTTTTCTTTTGCTTCTGTTTTAATCTTTTCTATTTTCACCTTAATACCTGACTTTCCATTTTTACCTAATTTACCTTTTCCTTTGGATTTTAATGTCACCTTTGAATCTTGAATTTTTTTCTTTGACCTTTTAGCTTCTTTACTATTTTTTGAATTAGCCCCTTCCACTTTTATGTTAGGTTCCTCTTCGCTTAACCATTCTGTATCAGAAATGATTTCAAGAGAAGGACCTAATAAAAATTATAAATTAAAATTAATGCATTCAAAATTAGATTTGATACTAACGATTATAATTATTTTCTTAAAAAATTAATTAATAAACTAGATTTTTTAAGTAAAAGTTGAAAAAAATGTTCACCAGAATCATCTGAGTCTTCAGTATTCGAAGATTGTTGCATTTCGTGACCATTAATAATACTCATTATCCTTGGTTTTGACATGCCTATTAATTCTGTAGCACACAACTCTTCTAAATCAGTAAATTCAACTTTCTATAAAAACAAAGAATTAAGTAGATAAGTGTAATTAAATTATGAATGTGGTAACTTGTATCATACCTTTAAAATTTGTGGTAACATCATACGAATTTTGTCCGCTTTCACAGATTTGAACAGTTGCGATGCAAGTTCCTTTCGATTTGATAAATATTCCTTGATGGGCTTTAAGTTTTTAGCATCCGTTTCCTCATCAGAAGAAGAAGTTAAGGAAGAACTCATAGAACTGCTATCGGACTCCTAACAGTAAATTAATTTTATTAGATTATATAAAATCATATTTTACATCTAGGTATTTATTAAAGCTATACTCTTGGTTATACTTATTTTTAACTAAAATTTAATGTTATTTTTTTATTATAAATATAGTTTTAACTATTAGTATTTCAAAAATTTATTCTCTAGCCGATGGAAACAAAAAAACTATTATTTAATATTTAAGGATAAAGTGCAAAAAAATGTAAACAAACCTCACTAGACCCCTTAGACCTCTTCATTTTTTTTTTCTTCTCAGCCATTCTCCCCGGCATATAATACAAAAAAATAAACGACTTCTAATCCAATTGCTAACAATAAGTCTATGGACTTAATTTTAAGAAAATTTAGCCTGTCACATTGCATCTATTTATTATTTCCCTGTGTAGCTTAAAACAGCTGATTAGCCCGAACAAAAGTTCGTTCGTCTTCGTAAATCCGAGCATCCCACGAATGATAATTTTGGCGAGCGGTAGAGGGGAAGAGAGGAATGCAGGACTGCAGGGGAAGAGCGAGAGAGAAAGGCAAAGCAAAGGTGCCACGACGGTGGCTGCTGTATTTTTGTTTGTGTTTGTGAGAGTAGACGTCAACTTCTAACCTCGAAGTCGCCTACATTATCTCTCGTCGCGTTTGGAAGAAAATGTGGCGTTCTTTTTGTAATAACGTAATTTAATCGTAAATCACAATCACGCTCACACATGCTGAATTATAAAGACGGAAATCGTCACTTCTAATGAGTGATCACTAAAATCTTTGATTATGTGACAGTTGACAGCTAACTGGTTGTAGCTTACCATTATAGTATTTCGAATGGCATTTAAGATTATAATAAAACAGAATATTTATCCAGGTTAAGTAAATATTTATGTAATTAAACTGGATTTGCTTGAAAAAGTATACACTTAGTATTGAAAACATCGTTAAGTTAATATAATAGTAAATGTGCAATAGTAAATAAACTAAATTCATTTAATTATTTGTACCTAATTATATTTTGAATACTCTTACAGTTTAAGTAATTTCAAATGCTTTAAAGATACACTTATTTAACTTAATTCATAATTATTTGAATTGAATAGTTAATCACTGACTGACTGTTAAGCTACTCCATTATTTCTCTAAGTGTATATGAATAGATAAGATTCTATGAACATATGTCTTATCCATCATTAATGAAGTGTATTGAATTTTTTTTTAGATAAACCATGTGATTCAAATTTACTATATTAATATGAAACTCTGCTCAATGAACATTCCATGCTAAGATATTATTTATTCAAAGACAGAACTTTGATCTCTGAAGAAGTTATAGGGCTGTACTACTTACATATTATTTTTAGAACTTATATTTAATATATTCTAATTGATTCAATAAGAAGTTAATTAAAGACAATAGACAAAATGTTGGGTAGATTCAAGTCTGCATTAATGGGTGTAGTAGGAGCAAGTGAGTTGGGATTACAATATCCGAATGATTCTGATAATGAATCTGTTACGGATCTAATAAACTCCAACTTACCAATCACTATTGAGACAAAACCATATAGTAGACCAAGTTTTCTTGGCCTAACAAATGAAGAAACTCAGGTAATATTGTGATTATATATTTACATAACATATTGCATTCATTATAAATTGAATATTCAAAATATCATCTACCATTATTCTCTTTTTCATATTCTTACATAACTAAATATTTTATTTTTCTTATATATTAATTTGGGCTCTAATATTTATAACTATTAATATTTGACATAATTATACAGGTGAGTGCAGATCATAGAGTGCGGCCAATAATAGTACCAAGAGATCTTAGCAGATTGCCATGGTGTGCTGGTTATGCAGAGTGTATTAATGCTGGAAAAAGTATCTGGAATGAAGATCAAGCTACAGCGATGCGAGGGGATTTAAAATTAATGGATTCAAACATAAATATACCTTATATTATGTTTTCAATGTTTGACGGCCATGCTGGTTATCAAGTGGCTTTAACTGCAAGATTGCATCTCCATAGGATAATTTTGGTAATTTATTAATTTTGTTAATAAGAAGAATATCTTTGCTTTTAACCATCTTATAATTTTTTATACCTATAATTACATAATTACTAAACTAAGTAAATACTTATCTAGGAAAGGCTAATGGCAATACCAGGAGATGTTTTATTATGTGATGATAAAGATGGCTCTGCTTTAAAAGGAAAAGATTTAGTCATAGGAGCAATTGAACTTGCTTATAGGCAGATGGATCAAATGGTGGAGCATCAAGCACAAAAAGGAGGAGGTGGATGTACAGCTTTAACTGTACTGTTTCTTAATGGTAGACTTTATGCTGCTGGAGCAGGAGATTCTAGGTTTGACCCAACTTATTTTTAACATTAATAACTGACAGATTGTAAAAGAAAATGGCCTAAAAATACGTTTCCACTCGGCAAGTCTAATTAATTATTCTAATTTTTATGTGTTAAGAATTGCATTGCGGAACTTCTTTGTTCTGTTTCTATAGATGCCCTGGTGAGCGAACGTTAATTATCTGTATATAGGCCCGATTTCATTTATAAGCTTTTCAATACTTACATTTTATTATAACTATAATATAACTTGTTGAAGTTTAAGGGACACATAAAATTTTTTTTTATTAGAACGATACTGGTATTAGGAGAAAGCGAACGCCCACTTACAAGAGATCATACACCAGATTCAGAATCGAATCGTGTAAGAGCTCTAGGACATTTGAAAAGTGGAGAACTATTAAAAGGACATTTCACAGCTTTAGAATTTAAGAGGAGACCCATTCAAAGAGATTTAGGCGCAATGGTTTTATATAGAGAACCATATATGACAGGGTGGGCTTATAAAGTTCTTTCCCACCCTGATTTGCGGCTACCTCTTATATCTGGGCAGGGCAAACGAGTAAGTTTTATTTAATAAAAATTAAAATATACTTGTAACATTATTTATACTAATAAACTATTGAAATCTGATGTTCCATTTACTCAATTTATATTTGGATTCATCATTATTTTTTTGTAAATATTTTTTTATTTTAGCTATGTACTAAATGATATTTAATATATTTTATAGAGCAGAGTAATGGGCACAATAGGAGTGACTCGGGGTTTTGGTGATCATGGATTAAAAGCTGCGAATACAGGTGTTAGCATAAAACCATTTCTATCATCTCAACCAGAAGTGCAATCATTGGATTTAGAAGAGTGGAATCTCAATGAAAGAGACTGCATTGTTTTGGCTACTGATGGGTTATGGGATGTTGTCTCTGACAAAACTGCTGCAAATATTCTGAGAAAGACTCTTGCACCAGAAAATCCATCATTAGAGTACAGGTATAATACAAGAGTCAAATTTTAATAATTTGAAATTCGGAAATCAAATTTTCCATTTTTATTGTAGTTCATACAAATACAAAATCAAAATTTTAAAGTTTTGTTTTACAAGTTATATTAATGAATTATCTCTTTTTATTAGATTAACAATGGGAGCACAAGAACTTGTACAAGCAGCCAGAGGTAGACTTGTAGGAAAAGTATGGAGGCTAAAATCAGAAATGCAAGAAAACGGTGAAGATGAAATTTTGTCAATGGCATCAGTGGACGACATAAGTGTGATGGTCGTGCCTTTATATCCTTATCTATGCGAACACAGACAATGGGTAAAAATGCAACAGCAGGAAAGACGGCATTCGGTCAACTCATTACAATCGTCATTGAATGACACGACCTAAAGTATCATCTGTTCCCGATGAACCTCAAGTCGATTAACAACAAAAAGAAAAGCTAAAAACGATCTTCGTTTTTGAGATGTTTGGTGGAAGAGTATTTTTTTCTCTCGTCTTGCCTCATTTTTGATGATATAAGATCATAATAAGCTTTTTAATTAATTTTTACGTAGAAAATAAGGATTTTTATGCATCGATCTTATAAAATCTAAAATGTGAAGCTACTAATGAGCTTACTAATTTATTGTTAGACACGAGAGAAAGTATATTTCTATCGAGGTTGTTAACTTGAAAAACTTTTAACGTCAGTTTTTAATCATTAGAACAAATAACATAAAGATAAACTGCCAATCGCACGTTTTTAAAGATAAGATTTTACATTCAGAAGGCATTTTCTTGCTTTGTGCAGCATAATATTACATTCCATTTTTTCTAGTTATATAAAATAAACAGAGCATTTTAAAAGATTTTTTTAATACGCTTTAACTTCTGTTCTTTTACGTATTTTTTTAAAATTATAGTATTTTATTTCTTTACAATTTTTATGAAGTAGCCGGATACTTTAATAGATTTACCAAGGATTGACTTATCGTTGTAGGATAGTTAGTAAATATAAAATTGTAAATATGACAAAAAATATTTTTAGTAGTCAAAAATCAGCAATTACGAAATAAATCTAATATTAATTCGTATTTAAATTTGTGTAATTTTATTTGTAATGTAAGCAATTTTTAATCGAATTCGAACTCTAATAAATCCATAATATTAATTTTCGGAAATAACACAATTTCGTTACAATTACTTCAATTATGGGTACTTTTAATGCCTGCTTTAGATATACTTAAACCGTTTGATAAAAAATAATACGTGTTATTTAATTCTTTGGTTCTTGGGTGGATTATTTAAATGGGTTGTGACTATCATCTCGAAAAAATTGCTGACTAGATACTTTCAGCATTTCAGGCCCTGATGAGAGACATTATTAAATAAACCGTCAGAAACGTCGACCGGCAATTGAAAGTTTGTGAGTTTTGTTCGTGACAATCGTCACCAGACATCCCTAAATATATGTTATTTTATATTAAATTAACATGCTATTCCTTAAAATATCTAATAAAATTTCGTTATGATATATTTAAATCAATTAGACTCGTTATTGTTCATTTTAAAAGATTTATGTAGTATTGGCGCGACACTACAACAAATTATTTGGTATTGCAAAACGATATGGTAACCCGCGGGAAAATTTTAAATGATATGTTTTCCTTATAGAAAAGACTAAAAATTCGACTATTTAAATTTAGGCCCCTAGTTTAGGTTTTATCATCTGCATGATAAGATCAATAAAGGTGTAAGGTAAGTGTAATTTTGTATATTTCTCAGAATTTCAGATTTTTCAAATATGAGATCTCAATCTCAAACGCTCTATAAGATCTCATGTAAAATTTTCACATAATTCATACGATTATGAGGACAAATTCTTTTCCTCTCTGTTATTCCCTCTATTGTATATAGACTTGTTTGTTCTCGAATTGAGAGCCGCCTAATAAAACCTCTACAGCTTTATACTTACAATATTTGT
The DNA here is from genome assembly GCA_900490025.1 of Megastigmus dorsalis. Lineage (NCBI taxonomy): Eukaryota > Metazoa > Arthropoda > Insecta > Hymenoptera > Megastigmidae > Megastigmus > Megastigmus dorsalis. The sequence continues at coordinate 27,656 of UELU01141619.1, forward strand.
ATTCATCCATATCCTATCGTAAAACCTAGGCCATAAACCGACCTTTCCGTTGGTTATTGACCGGTTACAATGATGCATACCATTGACAACTAAGTCGTTCAAGTTATTTTCATGTCGTGTTTAAATATTCCACCACCACCAATGTATCTAGACATCAATACACACCCCATGAGAAATATTTTAAGGATTTCAAAAATCTGCTAACGCCGCGCCATCAATTAATTTTGTTTTCAGAAATGTTTATAAGTATTATTCTATATATATGTAGAAAAACCTAGGCCTTATTACGTTCAATTTCAAGTCACCTTTCATTTTATAATAAATAAGTTAATAATGTATTTAAGATTTATCCAGAGAAAAAATGGAATATTGAGCTGCTTAAACTTTATCTATATACTTTATAATTATAATACATACTATTCCTCATATCAGCACATAAAGTACACTTTTTATACTTTAATTTTATACTTTAAATTGATAATAAAAACTTAATTTCATTAACAGAGATAAGTTAAACAACTTGATAGTCCATTTTCTTCACCCTATCCATGACCCGGAGAGCGTACACAGTAGACACTCCTTAAGTCGTTATATGCCTTGCAGTTCGCGTAAACCCAATAAATTGGAATACTAAGTTGTTATACCTTGGAAAAACTTAATCTATAATATTATACGTATTTAGACAATTTACAATTAATAAAGTTTTACAAAATTTAGCCAAGGACTAATTTTCGTAAGATTTTCGCGATGTCCATTTTCATCAATCTCTATGTATCATATGCCCTTGTGTTGGGCTCATTTCTTATTTGAAAATATACCCGTTGTCTCTATATTTGAATATAGTAATCTCAACTTGGAACAGTAAATAAATTAAAAGTTTTTTTTATCAAAAATGTTTTTAATTTTACAGCTATTCATCTCAATGACTCAATCACTTTATTACGGTGTCGACTCGCGAGACTCGAATTGTCAAAATACTCAAAATACTATAGTCATTCTTTCAGCGCTCTTTTTCAAATATCTTTAAATTCAATTTTAATTCAATCATCATAATTTCCAGCCAATTAAGTCATTCCATCAAAAAACAAATTATTTCTGCATAGCAATGCCAAAATAACAACCTCTAAACAATTTTAATAAAGGTTTGTCTCAATCTTGAATGATAGTAGGCGTTCTTTTACCCTCAACTCAATAACGCGTCACTCCACTCGCTCCACTCTCCACTCTCCAGTGTCTCCAATAGTGGGCGCGTCTACAATTATGAAGATGTCCGTACACAGTTAGGAAGATCTAGTATTCCTTGGCAAGTTACTAGGTGCTAGTGACTAATGCCAACTCAGTATCTTTCCCCATGATTTTCAAATCAAATCGTGGCCATCGTGGGGAAAGATAATGACTATAATGAGCTGGCATTAATTAGTCACTAGCACCTAGTAACTTGCCAAGGAATACTAGATCTTCCTAACTGAGTGATACGGACATCTGGATGATTGTAGACGCGCCCAGCTCGATTACTCCCAAGTCCCAAGCCAAGCGGACGGATTAGGCCAACGGGCAACGGGCGACGAGGGCGACGGGGCGATGCGCCGCCTATCGCCAAAAAATCTAACCAGAGGGCGTCGGGTCATAGCGATTCTCAGGCAGTCGCCAACCCAAAAATTGAGTGCGAGAGAGAGGAAAGCATAGAGTCTGCCCGTTAACGAAAAGAGAGGCGCAGAAGACAAGACACCGCGCTCGCAAGTCACAAGTCACCAAACCAAACGTCCACCGGAGCTCGAAGAGGCAGGAGCAACAGAGGCAGGCAGCAGCAAGAGCAGAGCAGCAGGAGAACGTGCGTTTAGCTCTATACGCGTGTGCAGCAGTTTATATATACAAGGGACCCGACCGACCGAAACCGAGCTGAGAAGAGCCGACACATATATATGTATATGTCTGTATATATACATATACGGGAGAGCGAGAGAAAAACACAACGTCGAGCAAATATACGAGCAGATTTAGATATATATAGAAATCGCCGAGAGGAAAAGAGAAAGAGATAAGGGAAAATTTAAAGGCTGCACGATTTCGCTACACGATTTTCGATAAACGCATATAGGCGTATATATACTCGCAATATCTTTACGAAGGAGAGGGACGGAGAGTGAAGAAACGAAAAAGCGAAGAACGATTGTACTACAGACCACTACACGCGTGTTTGCTACGGAGTTGTGTTTGAAGAGAAAAGAGAGACCAGGTGGATCGCTAGTGTGAGTGCAGTGAAGTCAAAAGAGTGAGGTCAGTGAGACAAGGAGGCTACGTACGCAGGAGAGGTTTTTTGGGCGCAAGGTAGAGCAAGCGAGAGAGAGAGAGAGAATTTTGTGCGCATCCATACGCAGAGTAGGAACACAAATTTGCCAAGGAGGCGCGTACTCACAAACACACTCACATTCACATACACTACGACACCGTGTGCGCCATTTTCTATTTTTGCATAGGACAGGCAGTGTGGAAAAGCCTATGTAGTGTTGTACTACCGGGCACACATACACACGCACACACACACACACACACACACCTACCTACATAAGATTATATCGAGCATACACATATGCACATGTGCAGCGACGTCGACGGGCCGGAGGTTGTCAAGGAAGTCTAGACCGAGCACGAGATCGCTGTAAGGGATTCGCACCGCTAGGACATGGAAGGAGAGAGTTGTGTGTAAAAGAGCGCAGAAGTGTTCCGGCTGAGTTGACCGCATAAGAGACTTTCATCTTCCTCTCTCTCTGCTCGGTATACACGCGTACATAGACATCATCATCGCCATCGGAAGAGAGAAAAAGACAGCGCGATCGAATTTTCTGGCCGTTTACCGTCGCGTTATTGCAGCGCGCGCTTTGTATCATCATCTCGCTCTCTCCCTCTGTCTTTATTTTGCATGCACTTATAGAGCCTACACAGCTCTTTGTATACAAGGTATATACATATATATATGCATGTGCAGAAGTGTACGCGCGCGTATTCTTTTCTCTTTCTCTCTCTGATCAGAGTGCAGCACGTAAACACTATTCTTCGAGGTTCAACTTTTTTTCTCGGCTCCCCTGCGGCTGCTACTTCTTCTTCCATCGGCACTTTTGAGCCAAGAATCGAGAAATTGGCTTGAGAAAAAAGAAGAGGAACCCATACCTATAGTTTTTCGACATCGACACACCACGTATCAAGCATACACCACATATACATACACACACAACGCACGGTTTTCGTTTTTCCTAGGACGTAAGGACGGCGAAAAGAGAAAGAGTGAGAATAGATTTTAGTGTTAACGCATAGGAGGATAATTACGCGAAGATTTTTTTTGATTATTAAAATATTGTAAAAGAAGACAAAAAAACGAGTCTGTGATATTAAACAGTACATACATAAGGCATATATACATACACACATATATATATTATATATATAACTAGGTGTATAAAAACTGGTGTACAGAGAAAACATTTTTTGCGAGGGGTGTACGAATGAAAGTGTGCTAGTGTTGAGACCATTTGGATAGAGTGATTGGATCTTTTAAGAGGAATTGTAAATACGCTCGATAGTGTATAAACCAAGGCAGTAGGCTGACGAAGGCCCAGAGCCCGGAGTCGGAGACAAGGAAAAGAACCATGTCTACCAGCTCCACATCTAGCGACAGGCCTGCGCCAGATCCTAAAGATGAAGGCGAAGGTGAAACTGAAGGTAAGATATATAATTGAGTTCTTAGTGATACAATGCTGTATTTATAATGCGTTAACTTCTTTAGTTCCTAAGTTTTGTTTCATAAAAGTATGTGCTCATAAAGCATAGTCAAGAGTGGTGGTATTAGCTCAATAAGTATTGAAATATTGATACAAAGTTCTCTTAAAAAAAGGTTAGTTTCATTTTAAAATGATGGGACTGCTATTTATTAATCACCTACATGTTGATGTTATAGAAATATTATGTATACAATATTTTAATAGCAGGAATTATACTTTATCAATAAAAGTAAAAGTACTTGGTATCTGATAAGTCTATTGGAGAAGTAATCTGCAATAAATGTATTATAAGAACTGTTTTATTTTTAGTATAGCAAAAGTTTTTAAAATTCAATTATCCATGGTTTTTTCAGTTATTACATGATGCTTACTTGAATGTAATGGTTTCAAAATTGATTAGCAATGTTTAATAAAAAAATTTATAATTTTACTGTTTTTAATTATACATATTTTGTTGATTTTTTACTAGTACTGAATTTGGCTTCTTGCAGACTTAAATAAAAATATATATTTTAAATAGTAAATAAGCTTAACCTACTGTTTAAAAATAAATGGAAAATGAAGAATTGAGTGTTGCGTAATTAATTTTTTTTAGGAAAAATTGGTAGAGTTATAAAAATCTTACAGTTATCCAAAATTGGAAAACTGCAGTATTCAGTGAAAGTGTCAAAAATATGAAATTCTGATATCCTCTCAACGAATTCATGCAAGAATACAAAGTTACAAAATAAACTTGAAAATCTTCCATTGGCGATTCATATTTGAAATGCCATAACAAATTCATAATCTCTTGTTTATTTATTATTAAAAAAAGTTGGTTGCATTCCAATAATATTAATTTCAAACTGATAGCACTTATAAAGCTATGTATTATTTATATTTATGGTTTTAAATATTTATGATAACTTCTTAAGAAAAGATGGTCTGTTAAACTAATCCAACCTACAGGCAAAAAAGGGGTACAAACAAATACCTATGAAGAATAGAAGTTTATCAACCAGTGGCATACAAGTTTTGACTTATAGATTGTTTTTTTTTTTTCTGTGAAAAGAAGTCTTTTTAAAGTTTGCATAGCATAGGCCTATGAACTCTAGTTTCTTATATTTGTCACTATTCCTTTTTATAAGATGTAAGGTATAATCATCTGAAAAATTATTTTAAAAACTCAAAATCATAGAAAAATTATTGCATGTAATATTTTTATATTCTCTCAAACTTCCGTGCAATTTAAGTAGCAGTAAAAATATTTTGTATACAAGTCAGTTCTAACGTCTGTAGGCACTGCTCTGCATCATAATACCTATAGTAAATTATTTGAATTAGATTTTGAGTTAAGAAATGTCCAAATCTCTTCGAAGCAATATTCTTACACTGTAACAAAAACCTTTGTGAAATTACTCACATCGAGAGTTGGTAATCAGAGTAACCAATGTTGAGAATAGTAAAATAGCTACAATATATTGTAATTTAACAAAATTCTATGTAATTTTACAATATATTGTAGCAATTTTACAATATATACTTTACAATATATAAAATATATAAGGTTTTTTTTACAGTGTATTTACTGAATGCTTGCATGCAATCATTAAATTTATCTAAATTTGTTTCATCGCTCACTATATCCGTAACAAAACAAACTCTCGTTTCTCCCGTCCATCCCCGATTGTGCGTAAACAGGTAGGGATGACTAATGAGTTTCCTCGCACTCTCTTATCTGATCCTTAATCCATGGGCTACAAAGCCTCGGCAAAATTCAGCATAACCGAGCAACCGAAACTTTTGAAAAGCTTAGGAAGTCAACAGGCGCTTCGCTCTTGTATCTTAATATTGTAGCCAATGGGCGTCGCGCGATTACCTCCCTGCGATCCTCCGGAGACCCTCGGTACCTCTCGCAGTTGTCGTTCTCGCTTATTGTCACATTGTCTCTCTCTCGACTCTCTATACCAACTCTGGCTTACTCTGAAAATCCGTGTATCCGTGTTTAACGCGGCGCGTTTCGATTTGTAATATATTATATCATCGTCAATACTGTTTTTGTTTATAACTTATAGTTTTTTTTTTTTTAATTTTTCGTAGAAAAAAAAAAGAAAAGTCTAAAGTCTAACGAAACGGTGTTCGTTGTACCGCGAGTGGGATAAGTGTATATTCTTTGATATTTTTTGTCTTTTTTTTCTTTAGCGTCACTTTTTATTGTTTAAAGACGTTGACCCAACGACGGTTATTGAATCGTGTTGTTCCTTTTGGAATTTTACGATTTTGCTGAGGTTATATGTAACACAGGTTTGTTTGACCACAATATTTAAAATTGCTCCGATATCAAAAGACTCCGTTATTAATTTCTAGCGTAAACGATTTGTAATTGGACATATAATAAATTGATCATTTTGGTTTAAATTCGATTTTTATCGTATGTTTAAATTAAATGTGTTTTTTAAAAGTAACGTTATATTGATTAATTAAATATAATTTAATCATCTATAAACTCTTTCTATAGCTTCGTCGATTGACTAAACGAAATCACAATTTATTTATTCAGAATGGATATTTTTCCAACGAATTATTCATAAATTCTATGGCAAACAAATCTGTGCTACATTTAGTCTCGTATGATAATTTTTTTATTTTTCCGTAGAAAAAGCAGAAGAAAGAAAAAGGCGCGAGTTACAAGAGAACTGAAATAGCAAAAGTGCCCTTACAGTGCTCTTGAAAAGTAAACAAATTCAAGACGATAGCCGATTGTTCCGTACTAATTTGAAATCTCAACAGTTATTGAGTCCCCCACAACAGCGCAATCGTATTATATATCTGTCTCAGGATTTGAACTATTAAATTTTGGTTTTTGGAAATCAACCTTGTTCTTCCTCTTTCTCCCTCTTTGTGTTTCACGAGCGACTTTTAAAAACAATCTGACTCTTCCTTCCGGACAAGTTTAGCTACAAAGGTGAGCCTTTTTTTTTCTTTTTTTTTTGTATTACAAGAAATTACATTAGAGTACCTGAGCTTACACGACAAATATATTTATAAATTATTATTATTATACCTTTTAAATCGCATGATTTTCAAAACACAGACTGAAACCGACAATTTTGTGTATAATTTACGCTCTCATAATATTTACATGATTATAACGTCTTCTGTCAGGCACTGCCTTTATTCTATTGATACTGAATTGTGGACTTATATAATGGTTCGCACATTTGTATATTAATATTAAATTGAATAATATCTATTTCAGACTCTTGTAACCGATAAACGAATATACATATACTGTCACGTTATGCCACGACAATATAAATAAAATAGAATAAAATATTACATAATTGAATATCTGAAAAAGAATATAAATTTGTAATTTAATAAAAAAAAAATAAATAAATAATACAGTTATCAATAATTGAAATTTCAAGAATCATGTATTAAGCTTATTTAAATTTCAAACTTACAAAATCATTCAAACAATTACAATTTATTTTATGCCTACTTTCATTAGAAAACCCCCGAGTCTCCCCCGCGCTCAAAAAAATAAGCTCAGGACTCGCAACTGTAACCCCTCAATTAATTCGTCAAAGTCGTATATAGAGAGCGAAAGAGAAAGTGCAGTCCCAAACGCAGACAGAATGAAGCTCGAAGTCTTCCTAGGGCTCAATCACTTCGGTCAACAGATCGCGACTTCGATCTCGCGATATAGGCGCCAGAGACGTCGACCCCTAGTTGGACCTACAGGCGTCCCCAGCCTCGACTCTACCCTCGCCCAGCAGACCAAGCCTTATCACTGGACCAAGAAACCCGTCAAACCCGCGCCCACCGCCAAACTCTCCTTTCGTAAGTCACCTCGAGCTCCGTATGTGCAACTGTCGAGCTGAGCGAACGGTCGCTATCATCGAGCTGCAGGTTTACTTGTATAGGGTTGAATTTGCGATTAGTTGCAATTCACCCTTTTACATACAATTATCCCTATATATGGAATATAAAAGAGCGAACATCACTCTTTTTTTTTTAATTTATTGTTGAGATTTTATACTTTTGACCAAAATGCGATAAGTTCTAATACAACGAATTTTTTGTATCTTACAATAAATGTACAAAACATTGTAATTTGAGAACTTGAGTATTTTTACTATCAATATTTCAATATCTATTGAGCAATTTATGTTGATAGAAAGTGACTACTTTTTAAGTTTCATTTTTAACCTTTTTTTTTCTACCAAACTCGCCCCTAAAATTAAAAATGAAACCGGACATAATAGTCAGTTTCTATCGATGGATTTAAAATACTTATTCTCAATATTAAATATTACTCGAAAAACGTAAAGGAAATTCGAACGAGTACCTTTTAATTCAATACATTTCAGTCATCTCTTTTTTAATAAGGGATATAAGGGACTTTTTTTGAATCAGCGATTAATCGTTTCGCGCGTTTGTGTATTTCAGGAGATGAGGCGATTATCGCGATGTCAATTGCTGGCGAGGTGACCGATACTTCCATTATGGAAGTTGGTCGTTCGAGACCTCAATACCAGTATAGCAGGGTACGTATTATAGCTAGTTTTTTATACGTAAAAGTATAAATTATATCTATAGTCGTTGTTCAATTTTTTAACGTTACGTTTGTCGACGTCTTTCAGGAAGAGCTTATGAAAATCAAGGTAACGCCCTTAGCGAAACGGAAGCCAGACTGTTTAGATCCCGCCTATAACAAGTGAGTGTCCCTATCCTATTCAAATAAATAAGAATAATTAAATGCAATGATTTTTTTTTATAAATATATATAAATAAAACATAAGAATAAACAGAACTTGATTTTATTGATAAAACGTATAACTGATTCAAGAAATAAAATTCTTTTGAATTGAATCAGATATATGTTTTATCAATAAAATCAAGTTCTATTTATTCTTACGTTTTGATTTATATATATTTATAAAAAAATCATTGCATTTAATTATTTGGATGTCACTCAAAGTTTTAAATTGCCAGAAAAAAAAAGGTAACCGAATGAATTTTGTAAGTTTTCCAATAACAATTCCTCTTTTGTGTCGTTAGCTCGCGCGGCGTCTGGGATCCGGAGCGTTGGCACCTGGACCGCAAGCGTAGCGAGACACCGCCTGACGACGATGCCCGACCACGGGGCGAGCCCGTAGTCGAGAATCACGCGAAGCGACGTAGCGGCGATCCACGTGAGCGCATTCGCAAGGAGCAGGACGGGATAGTGCTCAGTCCCCAGCGGCGCAGCTTCAACTCGGGCTGCTTCGTTAACGTCACCGAGCCCGTCAACAAGCGACCTGTCAGCCCCATCGGAAAGTCCGAGGTACGGCTCCATTCTCCACCTATGTATATGTCCATCTCTTGTCGCTATATAGTATTTTTTTATGAAAAGTTGAAAAACCATATACGCAGTTAATTCGGTTATTTAGCAAAAAATAGTAAATCAACAATGGTATGAAAACTTTCATTCTTGATGCTCCCATGACGAGTGACGATCTTTATTCGATGAAAAATAGTAATAATTGTAAAGTTTCTTTTTTTTTTCGTTATACTTTTAGTTAAATTTAATTTAAATTTATTTAATGGTCGATAAATTCTTTTACACCGAAAATTTTAACTCGATGATATAGTAAACCTGTTGAAACTTAACGATACACCTACTTGTTCCAGATATCCCATCGAGAATCATCGGGTCGTCGGATTGGCAGCGGACGCATCCTGACGCGCGACATGTGGGACTTCCGACCCGAGAACGACAAGCACGACTCGGACTACAACTTCAGGTCGGGCGAGCGGGAGCGCGATCGGGATAGGGACCGGGATCGTGACCGGGAACGCGATCGCGATCGGGACCGTCCTATCAGCGAGCGAGGCAGCGGTGGCGGCTCTCTGCGCGACGTCGACCGTCGTGACCGTGACCGCGACCGCGACAGGGACGACCGGCTCGATCGATTCGAGCGACGCTCCTTCGGGCGCGACTTCGGCGACAGGGACAGGGATCGCGACCGTGATCGTGATCGTGAGCGCGATCGTGACCGTGATCGTGACCGCGAGCGCGACAGGGACCGAGACCGGCTCGACAGGAGCGACAGGAACGATCGTGAGAAGGAGCGGGGCGGCGGTGGACGCGATCGAGGAAGGTAAGTGTAGTGAGAGAAGTTCGTACTTTATGAATATTGGAATATTTATAAATGTTTTGGCAATTAATGCGTGATAATCAGGTGTCTTTGTGCTAGATATTTGGTGGAAGTCTCATTGAAATCCTGATTGTTATGTATTCAAGAAATAAACAAATACTTGTGTCTTTTTTATATAAGATCGTAATTATGATAAGGGAGTACTAGATAAGTTTAGTTTTTGTAGAAACTAGTTTAATAAATTTAACTGGCTCTTTAAAAAATATCGATTAAAGTTATTTTTAAAATTAAATATATTTGATATTTAATAAATGAACTTTGACAAATCGTAATATAAATTTAACTATCGTCTACTTTTGGAATAATATAAACAATTTAAATTAACACTTTTAATTTGAAACATTAGTTAATGCCCAATGCAAAATGAAACAGTTTTTCGAACGATGATAATCAATCGCTATGTTTGGCATCTCGTTGAAGGTACAGCAATGATCGCAGGCGAACATTCAGCGATAATCGGGAGCAGGAGGAACCGGAGTGGTTCAGTTCGGGCCCAACATCGCAACACGACACGATTGAGCTGCGCGGTTTTGAGGACATACCGGAGGACAAGGCGATGTGCGGCGCAGGCGGTTCCGGCAAGCCAAAGAAGCAATCACCTGCTCAGAAGAAGCGCAATAAAAAAGCTGCCCTTGAGAAGGAGGAGAAGGCAGCTGCGGCGGCTGCTGCGGCGGCGGCTGCTGCTTCTGCTGCCTCCACCGCCACCTCTACTGCTTCCTCGACAGATAAACCCGAACACACGGGTCCGAAAGGTAAACTACGGTTTCAATTATTCCCTACAACGATAGAAATATTTTTTATTATATGAAATAATGTTTACTGATTTTATTTTCCACATAACGTACAGGTCGTAGTACACCAACGTCGATGGATACACCGATCACAGCGGTAGCTCCACACTCGCCTATTTCCGAACAAAATGAATTGCAATCACCGGTGTCGAAGGAAAAGTCGAACGATAGCAGCAAGCTCATTGAACCGTCAACCAGCTCCGACGATCAGGGATCCAATAATACTGATTCTAAGGGCAAGAAAGACCATCCAGACTTCAATCTTGACGACTTCCTTAAATCTGACAGCTTCCCCGTTGTTCCTGGTCTATTGACGGTAAGAAATTGTTTAAAAAAAATCTTCTGTACTTGAATTAACACTTTCAGGGTGACTAATGCATATCAAATGTTTTTGTATTCTAACAAATGCTTTTTTTTTTCTTTTTCTTTTTTATGGTTATTAAGAATGTAAATGATGGTTAAGAACATAGTTTTTTATTTTAAATTTTAGATATTTGGTGACAAAAGATATTTAATTACTTTAAATTGCATTCCAATGTTCACTATTTAGTACCTATGTATACGCATTTAAATTCTGAAAGAGATTGTTTATATACATGAATATAAAAAATCATTTTAGCTGATTCATTATTCTTAATTTTCAGAACGGTGTTGGTTCGGGTGGTGGTTCTAGCTCAAGGTTCAGCCAGTGGTTCAAGCGAGATAGTCCTCCACTTCAGCAGCAGCAACAGCAGCAGCAAAATCAGCAAATGGATTCACTCAGGTGTTCCATTCAGGACGAACTTCTGAATAATCTCCTAAACGACATATCCGAGCCCAATATTCAGATACCCTCAGTTACCGAGTCCACCACGTACTTTGCTCCGATTTCACCTGCAGCTAATACGCAAAACAATTCGATGCCACCGCACCCACCACGATCATCGGCCAACAGTGGTATTAATCTGTTGGAAATGTTGCAACGTAATAGCAAGCCCCCGAATCAAAATGGACAAAGCGATGCAGCAAGTACCGTCATCCCGCTCATGAAAAATTCGTCAATCAAAGATATTGGAGGTGGAAAAGTTGTTAGTTTGGAGGAATTAGAAGCGCGTATGCGTGGTGGCATGCCGGCTATGCCGCAGCCTGATGTGCCGAAAACTAATCCAATCGAAGAAGATGTTGCTACCTTTAAAAAACTTCTTGCTAAAGTTAGTGAAGGATGTGTGGAAAATCGGGGGCCCGTTCCCGATATGCTTAGACGCTCATTAAATAATCAGCAGACAATGCAACAGCCTATTACTTTAATGCAGCTGCTGAACTCCCAGTTGAAAGGCCACCAACAAATGCCATCGCCACCTCAGCCATCGCAGCCTCACCCAACGTCTGAGCCGATTCAAATGCCACCTACCTTTAATCACGTGGGTCCCCTCGGTCCTGTACAGCACCCACATCAGTCGCAGATGCAGCATGAGAATCTTATGAAGGTGCTGCAAATCCAGCAACAGCAGCAACAACAGCAGCAAAAGCAGAGGCAGCAATCGGAGATGCTCTCTATGATGATGAGTGGTGGACCCCAGCCAACTCAGCCACCTCCACAGACGCAGCCGCCGCAGAGGATAATCGGCGTGAGTCCAATACCTGCGGATGTACAGATGATGGCCAACAGTTCACCGTCTACTAGAGATCTACTGCAAAGACCTGAGGCTGAGGCAATCATCAGAGGATTACAACAGGGAGAAATCACGAGGCAACATCTTGTTCAGCAATTACAGGTTAGCCTTTTTACTTTTGTTATTATCATTATCATTACTATTATTATTCTTATTCTTATTCTTATTATAGGAAATTTTAAAAGATTTTATTGTTTTATTAATATTTGGTATCGTCTATTACAAACAACATATTAAATAAAATAATATTGAGATCGTACGTTATTTTTTTTTAAATTATACTTTTAATATTTATATGTAAGTAAAGCATTTACATTTATAAAGAATCGCTTAAAAATATTAATGTGTGTAGAATCCAGCAATGCAACACCGTCATCGTGAGGTCCTAGTCAGCATCTTGAAGTTTTACGGTGGTACGACACCTCGCACTGTTAGCCCACATCCAAATGTTCCTACACCACAGGATCATTTACTGCAACAGATGCTGTATCAACAACAGCAACAGAGAATCCCGTCACCGATGAATAACGGTAAGGGTACGATATCTTTGTTTTACATATTTTATTCTTATTGACACGTGTTATTTGCAATAAATTATACTTCAAAAATTTAATATTATGAATACAGTACATCGAGTTTAATTTATTTCTACTATAATTCATTAGTGATAAAAATTTCAAGTTTTGATCACATGTATATACCCAAGGCACTTACATAAAAAGTTATAATAATAAATTTAATAACATTATCACATCTTCCATAAAAGTTACACCAAAAATTTAAATGGTTTAAGAATTTGTTTCCAATTAATATATCTGTTTTGAAGTATCTGATTTATCAATTCTAACCACGATAAATTACTTTATACATAATTCACTGTTCTTTCCTTTTAGTTATGGGTCACCGTGTACCATCTCCGCGTGAAATCGCAGTTCATACCCAGACCATAATTCAGAATGCGCTCCTCAAAAAGAAGCTCGAGGAACAGCGGGAGAACTATCGTAAACGGCAGGAACAGCAGCAGCAGCAACGTTCTGCAACACCCGTGAACTCACCTGCGAAGCAGACGCACAGTCCTACGCCTCTGGCGTTCACGCCCACCTCCGTCCTACGCAAGATGACCGCTGAAAAGGAACCTGAGGGTGCGATATTAGCTTTTTCCCAGATAGGCATAGCTCGTAAATTAAGACATGAATTTAGTGATGATACCTGCCTTACCAGGGGACAGCAGGATATGAAACTCTATAGAAGTAAAATACGTAGAAATCTTAACAAATTTAAGAGTAATAACTGCTGCCCTTTAAGCGGAGGTAAAATCGAGACGGCTTTAAAATCGAAGCATATTTGCGTAGAAAATAGCAGGAGCGTTATTATCGAGGAAATTGAGGAAGAGAAGGTGGAATCACCTGTCGAAAAATTATCAAACATAGAAGTTGTCACAGAAACTAGTATTTTTAATAATGATGCTAATAACAATGATCAAATAATCGTTGAAAGTACTGTAAAAGTTTGAGTCTGAAGGTTAAGATGTAGTACATATTAATAAGGGATAATGAATATCCAAAGTTATTGTTTTTGAAAATTATTTTATTAATTTGCGTTCTGTTTATGTTTTTGTCAATACTAATATTACTATAAAAGTGAGAATTTGCAGAAAGCAAGATTAATTTTCTTATTAAAAAAAAAGTAGAAATTTTCTTAACTATTTGAAGATTTAAAGACATGACTATATTAGTGTAAATCACTCTTATAAGATAATGAACTTTGACAAAAATATAAATTGACGTAAATGAATAAAACACTCATTTCAGAGTAACCAAAAATACTTCTGTCTGTAAGACAAAATTTAAAATTCTTAGTTGAAAAACGTTTTTCTACCTCGTTAAAAATTAATATGCTTCGGTTTAAGAAAACCAATAAAATTCTCTTTACTAAATTTGTGATTCCCTTTCTAGTGCGTAGAAATCGTATTCTTTATTTTTGTTTTATGCGATTGTAGCTTTGCATTTTCTAATATCCCTGTGGGATTGCTTTTGCTCTCGTAGTATCTAACGGAAAAAATTTATACGGCGCACTTATCGATAATGAAAAAATGAATATCATAAACCATTCTTTACAATGATATTTTTATAAAAACTCGGAATTAGGACAACCGAGACAAAGTAAATGATGGGTCGATAACGCTCTGCACGTTATAAAAACAAACACTGCTTTATTTGCACTTGTGGTACTTTAATCTTTGATAGATTTTATAATAAACTACTTAGCTTGTATCACCTTTCCTATGCTTGCACCACTACTCCTACCTACATTTTGCTTTCGCTCTATCTGCTCTCGCATGCTTTATTAGACCAACTGTTGTACTTTGCTTTTTCCTCTACGAAATTTTGCACAGATACGACATATTTTAGCTACATATGAATGTGTTCTGCTTCGTCATCTTCAACTCTCTATTGTTAATTCTTGTAGTATAGTAAATTGTAAATTAATTCTTTCTAGATATCGAAATTTCGATTTGTGGTAAGTATTGTAAGCATTAGCTATATTTGAAAATATTTATTATTTAATAGTAACATTCTCTACAGTCAAACTTCAGTCTTTATATTTTATCTTTTTTAATATTTATACAAATTATTATTATTATTAATTTACTTTTTTTTTTTTAATTTATTCATTTATTTATTTATTTATTTATTTATTTTTATACCAGTTAAAATTAATCAATCTTACTTTAATTTTTAGTTTAATTTTTCGTAATTTTCATTAATTGAATAGGATAAAAGATTGAGTTTTTTTCTAATTAATCAAGTTTTTACTGCGTTTAAAATTACATAGAGTAAGTTCAAAGCGTATTATAATTATTGTATTTAGTTGTAGATGCACATTATATATTTTTTTTAATGATTAAGTAGCTGCTCTTTTAGATATGATGTAGACTCTAAATATTTTAGTTAGTACTATTTCTCGAGGGAATATATTTATTGCAATTTTTGTTTATCGCCATGTCGTATAAGAAGCATTGCTTTTCTCTAAAGTGAATAATACAATTGTGCTGCATGCTTGCCTTGTGTGCTAAATAAATGAGTAAAAAATTGTAAATCGATAAAGAAATGTCTGATAGCGATTCGATAAAAGAATATTATGTTTTGCATGGGAGAAATTCATGAAACCCGGTTCATTTAGTCTTTTTGGATTGTTAAATCTATATTAACAAGTAAAATATTTTGGGCATAACATATATTTTCCTGTAGTTACGTTATTTAATGTAGTTTATTGTAGGTAGGCATATTACATTTCGGATGGCTATCAGAATGAATCGCGATCCCTCTTAAAAAATTTCGGAGTTTCATTTGCTTTAAAAGATTTAGATATTGTATTAAGTAAATTTTAAACTTATCACTAGCAATTCTTAGTGAAGAACAATTTTACTATCAAACAATTATTGAAATTAGATGTGAATATCTTCAGTGCAGAATCGAGTTTAAAAAAGAAAAATCTTGAAAATCTATCTATTCAAAAATTATCTTTTCCCTCGAAATTTGTTAATCGATACAGTTCGATTCTTACTGCATCTATTTAAACATGGACTCGGTGCCCCTACACAAAATTTCTTTTAACGCAAAGTAAACTCTGGATATTCCGTCCTAAGCATAAAGAGCATATGTAAGAATAAAAGAAGTCGCCGTCTTCGGCTCGGCCGCAAACAAATACGCTAGTGTGTCTGTGTGTCTCCACAGCAGTCAGCCAAGAACAGTCGAAGCTGCTGGTTAATCCGAGTCAAGCGGCGACGAGTCACCTGCAGCACATGCAACAGCAGCAGCAGCAGCAATCGCAACAGTCAAGCGTGCAAATACTGGCTCACAATGTGCTAACACGACATGGCGCTGCGATGCGTAGCCAGCAACAACAGCAACAGCAAGTCCAGACCTCTTGGTCAAATCCCCCAACCGTCAAGCAGCATCCCGGTAACGAATTAAACTCACTCGCGCCCGCGTTATACTCGTTCTATTGGCGGGACTGTTGTTGCTTCGGGAAATTGATTTTCTTTTTATGTTTTTGTTTTAGTTTCTTTATCAAAGCTATTTCGATCGAGTTTTTCTATATAACATTTATTTACAATATTTTTTTAAAGGATTCATGAGAAATACGAGAACTGAATTATGTTATATTTATTTTTAAGTTAGGATAATATGCTGAACCTTACAGATGGAGCGTGAAATAAAACGTATACTAGAAGTTAGGAAAATAATAGAATAGTGAAACACGGTATATTACTAACAATAGTAAGAAGTTGCTGAAACGATATAGAAATCTATATCTATATTGGTAAGCACCTCCTTATAGTTATATTCAACTGGTGTGAATATCGAAAAACTGAGTTAATTAATCATAGGTATCTGGATTTTCTTCTGCTCTTCAAAGGGTTCTATTTTCTTCATCAATTCATTCAGCTTAAGCGGAAGCCGGTCGAGTGTAGTTACCGATAATTACACTTTTTTCGATCAATTTTCAATACTTTAACATTTTGCAAGCTGACCCCAGTTCTGTGAACTTTGCAGTGAATTGGGCTTAGCTCGAAACATGCTGAAATATTAAAAATTGAACGAGAAAAGTATCTATGAAACGGTAAGTATCGGTAACTGTGCTCCTCCGGCTACCCAAATTCATTGTTTACTTTTTTTAACATATTTTATTATAATAATTATTTAAAGGAACAGGAATAAATATTGGGAACGGGTACGAATATAAGGATCAAAACTTTAATGCTTTATATTTATATCTATTTTCGTATGTGTTCGTGTTCCTGTTCCTGTTCCTGTTCCTGTTCCTTTTCCTTTTCCTTTTGAACTGTCCAATTCAATGCCCAGGACTGACCCCTTGATGGCAATAGTTCCGATGGCGTCTTCGCGTTGTAAACAAATAGATCAGTATTATTTCAGATTATGAAACCACAAAAATTACAGTCACTATTAGTGTCAATATAAAATCATTAATAGCTTCTTATTCATATAGTATGATACAACTTTCAAAGAAACTATAAAATTGCAAAACATTTCCGTTTTTAAAGAAAAAAACTATAAACAGTTTTACAAGAAGAACTAAACCTTTATTTAAAAATATTAAACCTTTTTTAATTTGTCAGTACATATTGCATATGTATGATGAAATAAAATTTTATTTTATTGTTTATACAAAACATATTATTTACCGATGTTGTATCTAAAATGTAAATAACATAAGGGATATTTGATTTGACAAGGCTAACATTTTAGAGTTCAAGGATCAAAATTGATACTGTTGTGCAAAAATTGTGCGCTTTAATGGAAACTCGTCAAAAATGATAGTTGATTTATTATTATATCATATAAAAGATACTATAAATCTATATTCTCAAAATTTAACATGCATGAAATATTTAATCACACTATCATTTGTAAAAAAAAAAAATAATAATTATAGTAAAGGCAATACTCGATGATCACATTTTCTTGTATCTAATTTATGTTTTAAAACAAAAAAGTTTCTAATTAATCTATGATTTTTTCCACAGGCCGGCCAATCGTGAAAGGTGGCGGGGCATCTCAACAGTTCCATTACAGCGGCAACGTAGATTACCAGTCGCAGCAGCAGCAACAACAACAGCAGCAGCAATCACAGCAGCAACAACGAGTGGGTACAGGTATATATGGCGGTAATGCAACGAGGTCTAAACACCCGATGCCCGGATCACCTGCCGTTGGCCTACAGAATGTTCCACCGCAATACAACGCCCAGCAGCAGCAGCAACAGCCACCCAACTCGTTGATGGGTGGTCAGAGGCAGCAATCCGATCCCATCAAACAAATGCGGCAGCTAAACATTCTGCAGGAGGAGCTTGTCCTCCAACAACAGCAACAACAAATGAGAACTGTCAATTCACCCCAGACACTCAATCAAACCTTCAATTCCTCAAGGACTGGTGAGTTTCTATCAAGTATAAGAAGAGAAAATGTGGATGTGTTCTTGAAATTTATCATCCCATTTGGATAGCTTCATAAATTCAGATTGGAAACGCTGTAATATCCCAATTTTTATTTTTTATTTTGCTAAACTTAAATTACTTTGCTATTTTGCACCTGAGCTTTAATTATTAAATTTTATTATTATAAGATATTTATTATTTTACTTATTTTATTCGTTTCTTTCAAATTTTAATTTAAAGGGATATGCTATGCGTTTCGATTCCTACCATACCGGTTTTTGTATTTAACGAAATATATAAAGATAAAGACTAATTTTTGGACAAAACTCTCAGTCACCAACTCGGTAATGATATAAACATTAAGTGGTGTTCCATCCACAATACGCAGAGATTTTTGTCGTCGAAAATTTCGGAGATAAAATCATTATCAAGATGGTGACAGAGCTTTTTCCAAGATCCAAAAATCTCTATTTTTACATATTTCGTTAAATCCGAGAACCAGTCAGGTAGGTCTTCATTTGATAAATTATAAAGTATGATCAAAAGTTTTGAGTAGTTACGAAAGAATATAGACTACAGGTGTTCCTTTTCCTATAAGACAAGATATAATCTAAAGGTCTACAGTTAGACAATATATTTTTTTTATATCCCATGCATTTTTGTAATAAATTGTATATTAATTTTTTAGGTGTTTCTATCAACCTTAATCCTATTCCATGTAATGGCTCTCCGAAATCAAACTAACAAGATCCTCATCTGACCTTATCCTTTCAACACTTTCTTAAACAAGTACATAATTTCATTTTTACATTGAATACGTAATAAATCAAATCGGATTACATTATTATAAAATTAGTCTTTAGAATGTACAAGTGATATTTGCTAATTAAATCAGCAATTATGAGAAAAACATTAAATAATATTACTTATATAATATATTAATTAATAAATAAAAGTTAAGAAATAAAAGATTTTTAATTTTTACTTTCTTAACCTTTATTTATTAATTGATATAAACATAATAATAATGTTTTTAATGTTTTATTAAGTAAAGATTAATTACTTACAAATTTTGGTCGTTTAATATATTCCACTATCACATATAAGTATATTATTAGTCTTTCTTCTCATAATTGCTAATTTGACTAGCAAGTACCACTTATAGATCCTTAATGTGGCTGGTGTTAATATCTTTTGCAACTAAATCTGAAAATCCTTCATCGATAATAAGAACATATATTATTAAGATGAATTGTCTAATTTTCAAAATTGATGTATAAAATGGCTGTTGACTACTTACTGTAATATTTCATAATTAAACAATAATGTTCACTGATTGTAAAAAAGTTTTCCTATTCGATTTAACTATATATAAAATCTTTTAATTTTTAGTTTATCTCCACTTTTAAAAACACTAAATCAAAGCATATTAGCAATGCTATTATTCATAAGCTGCTAAGGTTAAGCTTCAGCTTGTGTATTATGATATATAATTCTAATTTTAACGACCACTAATTTAAGCACTATTTCTTTTTGTCCAAAATCCAGAAGGTCGAGCCATGCGTCCACAGCAGTTGAACATGACGGTGGGTGGACGGGGCCAAAACTCACCCGGCCTCGGTGGTTTCATGGGCGGTGGAGGCAGCGGTGGTGGTGGCAACGGCGGCGATCTGTCACCTACCTCCAATCAACTCGCCCGATGGTTTAGCCCGGAACTATTGGCACAAGCACGGGCTGGCATGTTGCCTGAACTCGCCCAAACCAACGTACTCTCCCTCGAGGAGCTCGAGAGACTGCAGCACGCGTCCACGACCGTGCACAACTGAATTGCGCCCGTAAGTGTCGGCGCCTACGTCCGTTCGTGAGAGATAAGTCAGACCCCGGCATGATGAGCGATCAAATATACCACACACCAAACCTCCCCACCCCTGACATTCGTTAAAAACTACGTTAAGCTACCTTTTATTGTCGACAGAATTACGAGCCTTCTGTTTAGGCACAAAGTTGTTTGTGATTGTCTATGGTCGCGTATGGTTTAGTCTCTTTTGTTTTTTCTTTGCGAAATGAATAGAGAAGAAAGTTTTTGATGGAGAGCAGTGCTTGTTGTACGATGCAGATTTTTTAGTCATGAATATTATTTATTAGTTTGTGACGTTAATTTTTATGAATGTGAACATCTTTTTATTTATTGAGTAGTTCATTGATGCGCATGAACAAATAAGTAGTTGTAAGAGTTAAAAAATACATAGATAATCAGCTGACCTTTGTATTTTGAATCTAATACAGTCGAAAGTTGTTTTTTCGATAAATTTTCAAGCTGCTGATTGGTGTTCTCATATAAATAAAATTTATTGTTGCAAATTAGCCATTATTGACCTTTTTTTCGTACACTTGAACAAACTGTCTCAATTTTTTCACGTGCCATAACAAAAGATTTATGTAAAACTATATTATATTAAGTATAATCCATGGAGAATATTCACATTACATTAGCAATGAACACAAGTTCTGCAAATCCTCTGTTGTTGATTCTTTTTACTTCTCTTTTATTATTATGAAATTGTACAAAAAAATTTGCGTTTAACGCAAACATAATATTTCTAAGAAATTAAAGTAAAACATATTTTTTAGCTTCGTTTCTGGTATAAATTAAGATAAAAATGTATCTAAGGACAAGCGTGCCAAAAGCTAAAACAACATTACACATATTTTATATATTCTGTTTTATGAATGTGCTATCGTTCGATTTCATAAAGGGCCTTTATACAAGTATAAAATGCCAACAATCATCTCTTATCATCAATCTAACGCCAATCACAAAAATATGTGTCATGTATTAATTCAAATCAATTTATGCATTTTTATATAATTAATAGGTATAGATTTAACATTAATTGCGATTCATCAAAAATGGATTCTTACTATATCATACAAACAAAAATTTAAATGCTTACATACAAAGGTCCAGTTAAGAAAATATGTTATATGTCTTTGGTTTGATCTTTAGTCAACCATTATTTTTGTGCCAAAGATTTTCATATGTATGTTATTAATAGAGGTTCAAAGAAAAGGAGTCAAAAACATTTGTACACAATTGCATACAACTTTTTGCCTAATGAAGGAAAATCTGACCTTTATCTATCAAGAAATTGTATAAGCAGTGTAGTTACGCGCACTTATAGTAAAGTGATTTGTTAGTAATGTTTATTTCGTTGTACTATTCAGATATAATACAGAATTTTTTTTAATTTTTTTATGTTAATGATTATTTGATATTTATGCAAGAAGAGAACAGTTTTTCAAGAAAAGATAGAAAGAGACTGCGGTATCAAGGAGTGAATGATTACGAAAAAAAAATATCTCAGATTTAACGAAATAAATTATGAGAAGAACTGTGACTATCTACTTTTTTCGACACTATCATCTGGATATGCATATTTAAAGATATAAATATCCATAGGGTCATAGACGGCCTCGATTTGCCTGACCAAAAGCATTTCTGCCAAAAAAATAACTAAGCTAGAATACTTTTCAACAGAAATATATGTAAATTATATACACTGAATTTCGCATCAATCATTGTATAATATATGCGTCTTCAGAGAAAAACGAATAATCGAAGGGTCAAAAGTGTTGTTATCTTAAATAGATTAACAATAAATTAAGGAAATTCTTTTTCTTTGATAAGCGCTGCAAAAAAAAATCAATAAAAAGGATCGATTTTATTAAGTTTAGTTTACCACTATAATTTTTTTCAAAACGTAATAACAAATACCATAAGAATCAGCAATTTTTATTACACCAAAAATACTTTTTTCCCTGATAATCCTTATTTAGATTTATTTTTCGGCATATAAAAATATAATTTGCATAACATAATAAGCGTTATTTTATGGATTATAGTATTTGTTATTAATCAAAAGCATGTTCCAGTACATTGTTTTCCGGTCCTTGAAAAAAATTTCCTTCTTCATATTTATTTATAGTACCAGGATACATAAAAATTAGTGGCCAGCTTTTTTAAGGCGATGCTTTATCGGAAAATCAACGAAATTGATTGGATTCAGATAAATACTTTTTAAGGCACTAGAAAATATTTCAATACCAAATTACATATTATATTGATTACAGTTGTAATTGGTTCGTCTAAACAGCATAAGAATTTAGCTCGGTCTGGTAGGAAAACGAAGTTAAGACTTGGTAATGGGGGAGTTTCTTTCCATAGAGAAAAAAGATAAACAGAAATGACATTCCACCACTCGGTAGAAAAGGACTGATTTAAAATTTCTTAAACTAAACTTATTCTCTTTGTTTCTTTACGGTTTGCATTTGAATTTTATGATCTGTAAATGCGATTTTGGTGCAAGACGAACAACGACTATAGATTTTTTTTCGTAGAGATTCTTCTTGTAGCATTATGTTGTGCAACTTCTATTATAGGTTTCACTTTATTTTTTTATCATGGAAGTTCGTAATAGTCATCAGTCATAACTCTTGGATCGTCAAATAATTTTTTTAATTTTTTTTATTGGTATAACTGTTATCATTATTATCATTATTACTCAGAGGGGGCAAAGTAATTATTATTCATGAACCGATATTACGGTAAACTTTATTTTATTTCATTCATCACAATATTAATAAACTAAAAAGTATTTTTTGGCGTTTGAAAAATAAAATAAAAATAATCAATAAGGTCCTGTACATTATCGAAACATCGATCGATATGTATAAATGATGTAATACTCATACTTTACGTAATATTGGTTTTAGATAACTTTTTAGTGGAACATTAAAAGATTTTTAAATCATACTCGAAAGAACTGAAGAGATTGAAATCGAAAGCTGTGGCGACTTTTTCTAAGTATTGCAGTATATGGCTGTGTATTTTACATATTTCGGTACTTCATTGAAGAAAACTCAATACGTATGTATAGTTGATGACGAGACAAGAAAAACAAGCAAAAAATTTGTTGGAATACTTTTTTTATTCCTTGCTGGCCGTAACTATAGTGAAACAACAAGACTTAGACGGAAGGCATTTTTTTAAATCAGCTCGATTTACCGGCCGATTGTTCGAAAGCTCAAAAAAGATCTTATGAGAGAATAAATGAAAAGACTTATGGGCAATTTAGGACATTCTAAAAGAAACGAGCATCTACATGTAGATTTTAAAATATATCTTTTCGTAAAAGGGAATAATAACTCACAGTGAATAGAAATGTTATTTTTAAATATAATATTTAATTTTACATAAAAAACTAGCTCTGACTCAAACAAACTCGTGAGAAATAATATTTAAAAAAAAAAGTAATGTAGTTTTTGTGTTAATATACATAATTTGCAGCATAATTTCGTTAAACACACGAATATAGATAGTATCTGTTCTTAACGAAAGGCTAATATTTCTTATGTGTAGATGCTTGCATCTTTTCGATGTTTCGCATGATTCATTCCTAATCAAATAAACTGAAAAGCGACTGAAGCTGCTTCGAACTTAATTAAAAAAATATTCGGCGAGAAAAACCCTTTCATTATTTTTAGAAGGCATATTATAACGAATAGGAGCGCTAAAGATGCAAATAAATATCGAGATAAGTTTTCGTTATAAATATATATATAGATATATATATATATATAAATAATCGAAGCTCATGAGATAGCAGGAAAGAAAAGAAGACAGACACGTACAGAAAGAAAGAAACTCGTATCGCTTGCGGCTACGATTGCGAACAATGTCGTGATCGTTTGAAAATAAATAATTACGAGAGATTGAAGAGTGAAAAATGAAAAATTTATTGGGTAAAATGAAGAAAAAGGTTAATTTGAAAATAAAACTAAGTTTTTAATCATGACAGGGGCAGAAAATAAAAAAAAAAGTATATAGCGACAAACATTTTTTTCTGTTTACAGAGATTTAAACTTCGAGTTATCGACAATACTAAACTGCAGATTTGTTTCAAAGTATTTAACCTGTTAACTGTCGGAAAAATTGGTCTTATGGAATTTCCAGTACAAAGATACATTGCCATGGGCAGTTAAAGGGTTAACGATTGCTAAAGGAAAAGTAAATTTTTCGTGCAATGACCTTTGCAAAAGCCGGATGTTGTTAGCGTCTATAAAAAAACACACGGTATTGCTTAATTAAATTAAAAAAATATGACTGAGCCATCGTATTCTGTCTTAGTGTTCTCGATAATTTGAAAATCGGGCCTCTTTATTAATATGCTATAGGACTAAAGAAAAATGTGGTGTGTGAGAATTATGAGGACCGAAGGGTAGGGAGGAAGTGAAAATGAAGTAACGAAAAAAAAACAATTTAAATGCAAATGTGGGAAGTGGAAAACATGAGAGCGAACGAGAGAGAGAGAGAGAGAGAGAAAGAGAGAGAATGCACGTGTTTTTTCCTTGTGTAACTCGCGGTTATCTTTAAACAATTTTTGTAAATAATTCGAAAGACTCTTCGCGATGGGAATGCAAGAAACAAGAAAAATTCATTAGTGCTTATACTCGAATGTTTTGTAAATAAAGTTATTGAACGTAATGTCAAATCGATAATAATATTGTCGAAAATAAAAGCGAAGAAAACAAAATAAATGACAAAGTATTATTTATTTATTTTCCACTGTCATCTTTCCATCAATCCATCCCACCTGCCTTTGAAGTACTTTCCCATGTTGAGTACATTTTAGTAAATTGAATACCTTTGACTATAACTACCTAATAAACAATCGATTTTTAGAATGTAAAAACTACAGTATAGATAATTCTTAAATTCATGTGTATATTTTAGGAATAATAATAATAATTTAAATTGGTAATATTGATGAAAACTGTTGATTGATAAAAAATTAGCTACAATAATCTGAACAACTTAGAGAATACCCGTGATTTTTAGACAAGATACACGAGGGTGGAGAAATCGAGCCATAATATATAATAATATTAGTGAATACTGAATCTTCTAATATCGTAAAATTACATATTTCATAAAATTTTGAAAAAAAGAATCCAAAATAGTATATTATGCACCTAGGGAGAAAAGAATTTGGTGGCAAATACGAGGTCCGGGTTGGTCAATTTTTTTTCTCGTGGCGCATACACTATTTTTCCTCATACCAGCGCCTAGAATTCATCTTTCTCTTCCGGCACCCGGATGAGTAATATTTACTTTATTCACTGGTATAAGGAAAAGTCAATAATATTTATTGATGCTTTATTAGCAATACGATTTCCTTAAAATACTTATAACTAACACAACTTAGAAAAAACATTTGATTCTATTTCCTAAAAATTTATGTAGTACATAATACACTTTGTATATAGGAATAATCAAATGGATGCGTGAATATCTTGATTACCTAAATATGAGATGAATATTTTTTGAATAAAATAATAATATTTGTATTAGCGATATCTTTATCTCGATTTTACAACAAATTTAAGAATACATTAACTATTGAATATTTAATTTTTTATGAATATATAATGAAACTAGAGAGACTTTAATTAATAATTTTATTTATTATATGTATGTAGGCATACATACAAATTATTTACACAAGTACATTATACACTAATTTTTCAGGCAACCGACTTGAAGTTTTTATCTCAAATTTCTGTTTCGAAAAAGTTCTATTTAGCGAACAAAGTTTTTTTTTGTTTTTATAGATATGTAAAAGTTTTTTAGTGGTAGTAACTTGAACAGTCTAGAATTCATGTAAAGTGAAACCCGAGCCGGAGGCGACGATGTCAAACACGAGGTCTGGGCTGGTCAATTTTCTGACACTAGAAGCAAAGAACTGAAAATAAATTGGAAAAAATATCCAAATTTTAAACTAATATCTTGTAATTACACTTTTGAATCTTGATGGTAGTGTTCGATACTTCCAATGATGCAGATATGCAAAATAGTTGAACAGTATATATACAGTAAAGCCTTTCACACTTAAAAGTGAACAGAAAAAAATATATAAAATAACATTGGTTACCTTATCTATATATAGAGAAAAAAGAACAAAACCTTTATCCACACACGTATATATATAGAAATCAATGTAATTCTTATATACTTACCCTCGTCGAGATAGTCTACTTCGCTCACTATAGTTACTTAATGCACTCATTTAACAACGGGGCTGGCCTTTTCTCTCGAATATATACTAAATATATATTCTTCAGCTCCTTGTTATATCTACATTGGATGTTTCAAGGGCTCTTATAATATAACCATAAATTACACATTTTTATCAAGAAAAATCATTTTTTAGGTATAGTTATCAAAAGTTACATAGATTTATAAAGAAACTAAAATTTTATTAAAATTCCGTACACAACATAATGTAACATAATGAAACATACTATACGGTATATTTAAAGGTGTTCTGGTAATTCAATCATTACAAAAAGTTAATGATTCACGTTTAGTGCGAATTTTTGAAATCGTAAAATTAATTTCTAACTTGGAGATAAAAAACGATTAAAAATCATTAAAGCAACGAGATTTGAAAATCCATAATTGATTCATAAACAAAAAAGCTATTTACTTTTATTAAATTTTCAATTTTGTACGAAATCAAGCAAAAATTTCGTACAGAAAGTCCTTTGCGTGATATGAAATTAAAGGAAAAAATTAATTTCACGTAGTCAAAAATTCGCACTAAATGTGAATCACTAACTTTTTGCAGTAATTGTATATCCAGAACATCCTTAAGTAAATTTTGTAAATAAATGATAAGTAAAGATATTATTGTTCAAGATATTGAATGTGAAATGCTTCCTAGTGTCTTATCGCATTCCACGAGAAAAATTATTCACAAGTGCCTACAAATCATTGAAATGGATTATAAAATTATGAAATAAAACTCGTGTTGATTACAAATTGCAATACATAAAAATGTCTATCACAAATGCTATTTATTCAAGGTAATAATCATAAATATGAGCATAATTTTATATTTCATTTTTATTTTTCAGATAAAAAAGTATTCGATTAAGCAAAAGCTTCTGCTGATGCTGATACGAAAAAGACTTTTGATTTATAGGTGTAACATATAAATTCATTTACATGTAGAGTCGGAAAGATTCTTTATACTTACCAGTTTTTACATTTAACGTAATATATAAAGATAGAGATCAATTTTTGGAAAAAAAACTGTGGGTCGCCACCTATAGGTAATGATATAAGCATTACGTGGTCCCATCCACAATTCATAGATTTGGGTCGTCAGAAATTAAATTCATAATTCACAGCGATTTTCACCACCAAATTGTTCAAAGAAAAAAATCCCTGTGAATTGTGGATGGAATTTCATGAAACTGGAACCACGTAATGTTTACATTAGTGTCGAGATGGTAACAGTTTTTTTCTTTTTTTTTTTAAATTGATCTATCTTTATGTATTTCGTTAACTGTAAAAATCGGAGAGGTAGGAATCATTAAGCATAGCACATTCTCAAATCGAACATAAACATTGAAATTGAAAAAATACGTTTTTTTATATAATGCGATTACCCGCAGATATAATTTAAAAACTGTAACCTGAGACATGGAATTTTGAAGTATTCTTTATACGTTGTAAACGTGTATAGAGGTTTTAAGGTAAGATTTTACAGGTATATCTACCGCTAGATATACGATCATATATATACTTCTTTCATAATGTTAATAATAATGTAGTTCATAGGTAAATGAATACATTTACTATTTAATTTTTGACGACAAAAATCTGAATTGTGGATGGAACCACGAAATGTTTATATCATTACCTAAAGATGGTTAGAGTTTTTTCCAAAAATTGATTTCTATCTTCATATATTTCGTTAAATAAAGATCTTTCCGACTCTACATGTAAATGAATTTATATGTTACATCTAAGTTAAATATTCTGTTATGAGTGATTTATTGAAAATAAATAAATATTCTTAATTATTTATTGATTACAGATAATAAAAATCATTTTATTCTCCAGTTTACCTCCCTATTAGAGTAAGAAGTTATTCTTCATGAAAATTATCAATTTATGCATAGTTTTTGTAACTTATGCGTTTTTTACTTTTTTCCATCTCACAAACCTTTCTTAAAACAAATATCATTTTTAAAAAAGTATAAGATTATATCACAAAGACTTTATTAGATTTAACTGAGTAAATAAAATTAATCTAATTACAGATTTATAAAAAAAATCTTGGCGAATTACTTTCTCGAATCGTTCCGAAAGTTGAACGCATGGTCTAATTTATTAGTTAAGCTCATTGTTGTGACATTAACAGAGTATACAGTCACCGACAATGAACTATTTTCTTAAGGTTTCTTAATTTTTTAACTAATATTACATATATTCTATGTATCGTAAGAAATGTAAAAATCGCAGATTCGTTTTAATAATCTATCATAATTTGCCCAAAGATTGTTCACGAGCATTAATACTTTTCATTGATATCAATTTATAATAACAAAAATAGTTTGCCTTCCCCAAATACACAATACAACATCAGCCACACATTCAAACTCCGCGGCACGGAAACGTATTCGGTCTGCTTCGTCTCGGCTCGACTGCCCTCGAGTCTAGTTGCGTTATCGACCTCATTTGCAGTCGGTTCGTGGCACGCACGAGGCGACAGAAAGGCGGAAACGTTCCCCCCAACGCACTGCGCCAACTCGGCTTCCCCTCGACTCGAGGACTGCTTTTCCAAGCATCTGACTGCTGCCACGCCACGACTACTCGCATTCGTTCGTGCGATCGCGCGGCGTACGGACCGATTCTGCTTCTATTCTTTTTTTTCTTTATCGTTCTCGCTCTGCGGGGGTCATTATTATTTACGTCCGAGAATATTTTTTCACTCCATTCGCAAAGAAGAAAAAAGGCACGGTATCGCGCGGCTGCACGCGACAGAAGAAGAAGCAGCAAAGAAGAGAACCAACGTTATTCAGAGCTTTCCGACTAATCTTGACGTTTTAAAATTTTCAGCTGTCAGAAACAAGTGCGGTTCGCGTTTTTTTCTTTGATATTCGTTTGTTTTTTATTTTGTTTCTGCGCAGCGTACAATTTGCGGTGGACAGTAATTCAAACTTAATTTCGAGCGATTTACTATAGACTGAAAGAGACATATTGAAGTTGGAGTATTATTAGAACGAGACGAGAAAGGCACTGAAATAGACTGCTAATGGACAAGACTTGCGCTTTAAATTTCGACGTTCGACGCTGCTCTTTTTATTTACTATTGGAATTCCGTTTAGTTTGTATAAATTTTAGAAATTTTGTTGAAGATTGCATCGATTTAACGTTGTGTTTAAAGCGCAAGTCTTAAAAATATACTGTTTCAACGCAATTCTCCTGTACTGCCGCGAGTTCGCATTTGTAATTACTCTACTTCGTCCTGAAAATTGTATAAATAATAAACTATACTAATTTGAATTATATTTTTCCACTTGAGTTTTTTTTTCGTTACCATACCGCAGGTGACCTACTGTCCAAAACTTCGTTAACTCGAAGATCGACATCGTCCACTCGAACTAAAACAGAGAAACTGTTTGATAAAGCACCAAGAAAAATATTTCTGCTTTACCACATTGTATATACAATCCCTCCAATAGTCGTATCAACTTATACAAATGAAATACTTAATTAAAAACTTGCGTAGAAGAATCCTTTAGAAATCCGCCTGCGTTGTGAAGTACATAGGCATTAAATAATATCTCTAGCACCGAGCACATCTTGTAGCATAAGGACAAATTCTTTACCTAGGAGTAGTCATCTGGCGTAGAGACGATTGGCAGCGAAGAACCTTCCCTTTTCTCCATAACAGCGCCGCAGTTGTCGTCCATTTTATACCTCCGTCCCTCTCCTCGGCTGTGGTCTATCTCTCTTGCGCACCCTATAAGTATCCCGCCAACAAACGTACGTTACACTTTTTGTGTGCAGGCGTACATTGCAGAGGAGCGAGCGAGAGAGGACGACGTATATAAGTACGAAGAGAGGAGCAAAAGAAAAACGGAAGGCAAAAACATTAGGGAACGAGAAACGCAGTGCTGTGAAAACGTTCGATTGCGCAACGGCTCGACGTATCTAATAACGAAGTCAGTGATAATCCATGTACTCGTGGATATACATATACCTAACGTCATAATAAGTATAGAATATTAGTGTGAGAGAGTAAACGGATGTAGAGTGAGAGGGCGAGTGTGCAAGTGACCGAACGGAAGTGAAGAGGACTGAGAGAAAAATATAGAGTGAGAGAGTGAGTAATTCCGTGAGAGACGTCGGAAAAAGGCACGGAACGCGCGCCGCAGTCCCGTCGAGTATTGGCGAAATTGAAGCGTACTCGAGAACGTACTCTATCCGCGTGCAGACGATACATCCTTAAATATTTCATGGCGCATTATTAGTGGGAGAGTTGGAGTCTTGGAGAGCAGCAGAGACACAGACACGGACGCCCGATGTTTATTAAACACACGCGCGGTGCCGAATAGTAACAATTCGTAGATCGTATATCTTTGCTGATATAGAATATTTTCAGACCCTTCGCGCGCCATTACCCGAAATACGAGTAATACGAGTCGTGTGCTCGCAGCAGACGTTTGCCCGAGAGGAACCATGTTAACGCCGTCTCCCTGCGTCCTCTTTGTTCTTTCCCGCGTGGGAAACATCTGATAAAGTGTTTCGAGGAGGCTTTAGGCACGTGGCGTGTGAAAAGAAGAAAGCCTCTCCTTTTGCGCCAAAAAGGTGCTTATCCAATAAATTTTTTTTTCGTTTCTTTAAAGGATCGCCTTCGTTGATCGCGGAGAGCCTTTTTTTGCGAATTACCGGTACATAGAGATGACACTTTGAGTGCGTAGGACTGGGTGTTTGTGTGTGTGTTTGTGCTTGATTGTATGTGGTTGGAAAAGAGAACAAGGCAGTGCAGTAGTCTGTACCTAGCGATTGATCGTGCGTCGTTGAAACGGGCGGATACAGAGAGAGGCGACGGGACTCTGCAGACTAAAACAGTCATGAGATGTAAATGTGATACAATACATTGCATTTGCAGATATCGAAGAGAGCTCGCAACGTTTCGTTAGTACTTGCACAACGAGGGCCTTTTTTTGGAGCGGTTGATCACGCGACCGATTCGCTCGGCTTCGGTTGTTCTAAGCACTTTATCAGTACTCATTAGTGGTAGAGGAGAAAATATTTGGAATTCGTGAAAAGTGCTGATGTACATACACACAAACTCATGCTGTAAACTATTTTTTATCGCAGCAATCGTGACTCGTTAGATTGCAGTATTTTATATTGGAGCTGGTAATTTATTGATTAGTTTTTTTTTCTCTTATACTTACTTTTCTTACTTTATTAGAAAGTATCATTGTGAAGACAAGAAAGTGAATAGTTTGAGTGATTTTTTCGGTTTTATTAGCACATGATATTTAATTTTGCACTTACCTCGATAAAATTTGATTATTTACAAATCTAGTGTCCAGAATAATAATTATATTTAGATTTTTATAAATAGGAATGATTATAATACGTAAGTTATAATCAGATACATTCAATTAATTCATCCTTAGTCATTGTTTATATAGTTTTTATAATCTATACATATTTATCGAATACGGAAATAAGTAGGTACAGAATAATTCAAGAAAACTCATTTTGACAAAGCGTGATATCCTTAAGATTTCTAGTCAACGATTTTTACACTGCGCGAAGTTGTTAATGTGAAAACAGAAACAGTAGAGCAACGATGGGTACCTTTCCATTTCTATAACAACCATCGCATCATGTACTCTCGGGCGGTACTTACATTTGTTAAGCGCAACGACATATATCTACGTAATATAGGTGCAAAATGTAGACGCCATACTGGGTCAGTCCAAAGCTCTCTTAATCACGCAATTTTTTTTCTCCGCATTCTCGCCCGTTTCAACGATCCCATATTAATATAGTCATAATTACGGTATATCGCGTAATAATTAGACTTAATCGGAAGAACATTACTAATACCAAATTGTGCACGATACATTGTAGGTGAAAGAGAAACGCAAAAGAGAGAGAGAGAGAGAGGAGAGAGGTAAAGGAGTCTATTAGAAAAAAATGATGGCATCGCTGACATTTTATGGCGCAACTAAGACGAAAAGTCGTAGGCTGTTAGAATGTTCTTCAAAATTGATAAAACAGACCTCCAGATTCCAAGGACTTGAGCTCAATTTTTTTTAACTAAACAGGTAAATATATTCTCGATTATTATTCTTTTTGCACCGTCTCATTACTTTTGTAGATATTAATGTTAAAAACTAAGAAGTTGGTGTGGCTACGAAAATTCATTCAGAAAATTTGTCAAGAATACAACGAAAGTGAAGGATATCGAAGTGTTAGGAAGTGTTAGGAAGTGTTAGGATCCGAAATTTACACTTTCAAGTGCTTACTTCAGTGTAGAAAAGTTATTTTAAAACTGTTGAAATTTTTGGAGACTGACAAAAGCTGCAATATTTTATGAAATGGCAATGAAATTTACACCGAAGTACAGTGATACATGCAAATTTCATGTTGACTGTCTATAAAAATCGATGTGTTATGTAATCGCGTCCGAAATTGGATTTGATATCTTATTTACTAAGAATGACTAATTTCGAAATGGAGGAATGTTTCAATTTTATTGCAAGTCTTATTTCAAAATTGTTTACTAAAATTGAAAAAAGAAAAAAAAGAAAATTTATACATGTAATAGTTACTTTCCAAAATTTTTATCAGAAATTCACGTTATTCAACAATTTACTTTCTTAAATTACGAAAATCGTTCTCATTCCGATTCATGCAATTTTGCAAGAGTATTTCTAATTAATTTTATCTTTTCTTAATCAGAAACACTCTCATTATGTAATTTTTTAATTTATCATTTATTTGAGTAAAAATTTAACTACTAAAGAGTATACAAGCATAAAAATGTGCTTTGCGTCGTTTGAATGCAACGAAAAAATCAGTTTTTATTTATTTCTTCTTTAATTTCAATTTTCGATTGTATCATACACTCATACATTAGAAAAAAGTAAGATTTGTTTTTCATTCCGAAATTATTTTCTATTCTAAGCATTTCTTATCAAAATAATCCAATAAAAATATTAGTGATGAAATCAATAAGAGTCGTACATACACCAGATTTATTTCGCAGTTCTTTAAGAGTAAATAAACAGTTTGAAAGATCTTAGATACTAGTTAAACTTTCAAACTTTTTTTTACCATAATCGATGCATATGCGATTGTCTCTTGCAAACTACGTCTTTATGCGAAATCCTCAAAAAAAAAAAGGAAACTCGGCAACGTTGCACATCCAATCACGCCTTCCCGGAAGTACCGAGTGGGGTGCAGCCGGAAGTTGCGCATAAAATTTAGGCACGTCCACATCAACATCTTGAACCTAGCATCCACATAAAATAAGAACAAAAGTATATCTGAAGCATTTGATAAAACCTGTCAAAAATCTCTTCCCAACTCCAAAAACCTAAAATCGCCATGAAACGCAATAACAAAGTCGAGTCATTGCGAGTAAAATCGAACCTCTGCTACTTTCCGTTCGCTCGCAAGTCCAGATCCCCACCGACCAATCAGTGCAGAGTACAACGGCAGCTGCGGCATTCACTTGCTTATTGCCACACGATCGCCATCTGCCGGCGACAGCATTTAGGGGCCTCGAAGAGCGCGCGCGCCCGCACCGTTCTCTTTCTCTCTGCGCTTCCCCGAACGTGCAGGCTGGCAGAAACGGAGGAGTTGCCGTCTCCCGAACCGTACGCGTGCGCGCGCCTCTCGGTCTTACACATAGCGCGCATGGCGCGAGACAGAGAAGCTACAACAACGAGCCAGTGGCTCTATAGCCACGCCGCAGCCTGCCTTGATAGATAAATTTACTTTATTTCCGTTTTCCGAACTGCTGGTAGGTACACTTTGCACGATTTATCAAAAAGAGTACGACAACCGAGTCGTGTTCGTAGTTTTCTTTGTTCATAAGTAGGTAGACAGGGGGTAGCATGTAAGGGGAGTGAATCGGAATACAGCCCGTTTGATATACCAGTAACGTATTCCAATGTCGGTTTAGAACGGGCCTTGTGAGTGAACACAAGTAGAGCAGACAATTGTAGGTAGTTTCTGCGCTATAGGTGCGATCCGAATTAGTGTAAGATTAACATGTAGCATTATTCAAAACTTTTCGCAAACTACTTTAATAGGGCCCTCGCAATGACAAAACTGTGCGCGAGATCGAGCAAGTAACCATAAAATGGCGCTAGCAAGTGTTCCACAAAATGGCGTTTTAAACCATTCCAGATTATTTGTAAGCGGACAAACCAGGTCAACGTGGATTAAAATCCTTAATAATATACAATTGCCGATGTGATAATAGTTACTATGTGAAAATATTTTGTGATTGCGTTAAATAAAATAGCAAGCATGAAATTTGCATGAAATGAAAAATTGAAATAGTGACAGTAGTATCATCATTATCCGCATAGAACTTCTGCCACTACGAAGATACATTTTACCTTAGTAAAATAACACTGTAATCATTGTGTTTTAAAATCATTCTGGTTAATTCCAAGCAATTATAGTGTTATGTTTGGAAGAAGTGTTAATATTCTTTTAACAATTCAGTGATTTAAATAATTTGTGATAAGTATAGTGAACAATGCATGTAAGGTCAGAATAGTAGTTGCTGTGCCTTGTGTCAATTACTGTACATATGCTTATAGGACACAATAACTAAAACTCATTAAAGAATTACAAAAAACTCTACTAATACGAACCAATAAGCCACAGTTGTAAACTACAATAAATAATACTTTTAGACATTGAACAGGAACGTAATAAATAAACATTCGAAAAGTCGGTCCTTTAATAAAAAGTATGCTTTATTGGTTTGTAAGGATTGTTTTTCACCTGTTATTTATTAATCGTCCACGAATGTTTCACTCATTATTCGGTATACAATTGTTTAGCTAACGCTTATATTTTTAGTATTTAAGAGTGCTCCTCTGTGAGGAGCACAGAGATTCCTCACAAAATTGGTAACTTCTTCATGTGCGATCGGAGCGCCGTCTACAATTTAAAGTTTATTTTTATTAATTAGGTTATTTGACGCATTTAAGAGTTAATAACAAAGTTTCGGTATCAATAATAGGTACTCGAGATTATTTTACAAAAGGTTTTATAAATGTAACTAAATAAACAAAGCAATGATCTTGTAAAAACTGCACGTGAATTTTTGAGTTGATCTACTTAGCGTCTTCTATTTTTCATAAGATTGTTGCTTTGTTTATT
The DNA here is from genome assembly GCA_900490025.1 of Megastigmus dorsalis. NCBI lineage: Eukaryota > Metazoa > Arthropoda > Insecta > Hymenoptera > Megastigmidae > Megastigmus > Megastigmus dorsalis. The sequence goes on from UELU01141619.1 coordinate 63,309, forward strand.
CAGTTAAATTTATGAAACCTTCTGTACAATATCTTGAATAAATATTTCAGATGCCGAAACTTTGTTCTTAACTTTTAAATGTATTAAAAGCCAAAATTGATAGAAATAAACTTTAAACGGTAGGTGGCGCTCCTATCACGTTGAGGAGCACTCTTATGAAGACGTCGGATTACTCCACTTAACTGATAGGTACCAATGCTGTTAAAGAGGGTTTTTTTTGCTTCTCGGCAAATAACACGGCAAGCAGAAAAAAAGATAATGCGAGAAGCAAAAAACCTCTTTTTTAACAGCGCCATCTTACAGTTCCTTTTGAACTAGTTAGTACAAAATTTTTGTTCATAGAAGAAAAATAATAGATTTTTTTCATTTGATCCTATGTTGATTAGTTATCCACCATTTCTCTATGCATTATTAATAACTACGCACTGTTTCATGTGAATTTGGTAGTTCATTTTAGAGAAAACTTTGATTAAGTTAGTACCGATAACTTGATAAAACAGAAAGGGGATCCGGTAGCTATGAACCTGGTTTTTCTTTCATTGACATTTTTTTCTATTTCCAATGAAAATTATTAATTGGATTTGCGCGACGTTGTGCTCGATATAATAAATCGTTGTGTGCTAGGTGGAGTCGATCTGATTTATCATTTTTTCAGTCATCACCTCAAAATTATAAATATATCTACTTTTGCATATTTATAATTTTGAGTAATATTTGGACTTGGCTGGCGTATTGCTCGATGCTATTAAGCACTCTGTGCAAAATGAGGCTTATGAGACTAATCGTTTTTTTCATTAACCTTTAGAGGACGGGGATTTGGAACGATCGATCTCTCTAAGAAAATGCGTAAATTTAGTATCTAATATCGGTTAATGCATGTGGCTAAAGTGTCAGTCACGGACCGAGCCACTAGATTGGATTTTCCGTCCTTTAAAGGTTAATCGGAAAAAATAAATATATCGAATAGTGCGAGGAGGGGGGACGCTACTTCTTCCTCTTAATTGTTCGGAAACTATACAAGTTCTATAATTCTATATAAGTTCTTCAGAACCAACTTTCTTCCTGTATTTTTTAGTTATCTTAACGTTGGAAAACTTCGTGTGGTGCCAGCATAGACAGATGTCACACTGTATACTGTTTTGCTCCTCCGTCACCTCATGTCTACAAAAATTGTAGCTATAATAAGGGTTTTGTCCTGTGATGTTTGAAACTTCAAAGAACCCTAAATACTTTGGTTCAAAGAAATTACTGTACATGTCGATCTCAATTTCTTCACTTAGAACTTTTGCGGTAATTTATGTAATTTATCCGATACCATGTTGTGCTCTAGAATGCACTAGCCAGCGAGTTTATAATCTTTGCAAGATACTATCTAAAAGTTTTTGTTCGAAAGTGTATCTCTTATTTAATATATTTCATTTTATATCTCAGTAAATGCTTGAAATGCTGAGGTAAGAAAGGTAAAATATTTTCAAAATTGCAGGTGGTTGCAAGGCAAACTCTGACACTACTCTTCGTTTTGCAAGTTATTTCTTATTTCCACAAGTAACAGGTACCCTAATACGTTTGGTAAATTCACTTATTTACCTGGCAAAACATGATGTCTGCAAATTAAATGTTTATGAAATCTATTGTAGCTTCTACAAAGAAATTAGTCAAAAACCATATATTGGGCACTGTGATCATAATATAGTTTAGATACTCTGTAGATTTTATTTGATTGCGTATATGAATTTCCGATTAAAGTTAGTTCGTTAATCGCTTCTAATCGTTTTAAGTAATGTTTTTGAAACTGAAATGTCGCATTATTTTTAAATTCAGTGGCATTAAATCATCATTTCTCATTAGATTTCGTTATTTTGAAAAAAAATTTAATGAACTACGGAATATAGTTATATTTATTAATATAATATTTATTGCCCCATAAGTAAATGATGTTAGCGTTTCAGTATCTTTTTCTTAAGGCAATTTTTCATTCTTTTTGAAATAAATAGCTAAATATTGGTTCTCAGACGATCGCTCAATTCATTTTCTCCCTTCATTATTGCATGTACATGCACACAAATGTGTGTGAAAGATGCTCCACGCCACTTCATACCTTTGTAGCGCCATACCTGTGCACACCTATCCCGGAAATAGTATATTTCGATAATAGTGCAATAAAGTGATTTTAACCTCGTGTGAACGGTTGTGCACGACCTTGCGTGTACGAAATGAGCGTAAGAAACTTTGAAGTTTTTTTTCTACATTCGATCAAGTACTCTTCTCATATATTGTGACAAGACGAATTCCTATCTGAAGTCTGAAAACTGGAATACGAGAGCATATTTACGAAGCCGATTATATGGTCTGTATCGTCATGCCAAGAAAGAACTTTTTAGTATATGAGAAGAGTGAGGATTACCAGAATTCGGTTGAACAGTTGTTGAGAAATCTCAAACAGTTAAGTTCCTTGATCAGTTTCAAATTGCACTTCTTACACTCTCACCTTAATTATTTTCCACGAAACCTTGGAGCCTATAATGAAGAACAAGGAGAACGTTTCCATCAAGATATAAGTCAAATGGAAAATCGATAACAAGGAAGATGGCAAATTTCTGTTGGATACTAAAGAAAGAAACGTATCAGAATAGAGCAGATACAGAGAAACCTGATGCATAGATCCTTCAAAGAGGAAAAAGTTCGCTACAAGACAAAATAAGTGTAAGAGCAACACCAAAGAAAACCTGATTCGAATCAGTACAATTTATTTCGAAGTAATTCATATTCATGATTTTTTTAAAAGATTTTTCGGTATTCACGATTTCCAGTTTTTGATACAGATTGGAATTCGTTTCGTCAAAATATATGAGAAGAACACTTGATCCGAAGTAGAAAATTTTGTTTTAAAAGTGATGATTTTTCGCGATTTTACGCGATTTTCCGCTATTTTTTGCGATTTGAATAATTAATTCTGACTGAATAAATACTCGTACAAATCCTGAATACAAGCACCCACGGTATTATGTGAATATTTCAAGGGCCAATTTAAATTCTTAATTGATTTTGCCGCCTTGACAGGATGTCAGAGCATTCACCTCCTTAACTATTTCTATTTTCTAAGAACCAGGTACTAATCAGATAAATGATAAGATACGTATCCCTCATTTTGCACTTAATAATTATTTATATCAAGCATTAAAGGGATTAATTCAAGTTATTACTTAAAAATATGAATACAAAAAGTTATACACAAAAACAGGCTCATCCATAATTTTGAGGTTAGCTTTCAATGCATTCATCTCTTAATAATCCCTAACTTTTGTTAAATGACCAATCATATCCACTTTAGCTTACACAGGGCCGTTTATTATATCGAGCACTAGGGGGTTTAATTTCAAGTATTAATTTTCATCATTGATAGAAAAAGTTATCATCGAATGAAAGAAGACGCTCAAAGATTCGATATCCTTTTAAAATAAAAATTAGTGAATAATAAGCAGCAATTCAATTCCAATAATATTGCGGGTGATCCTCGCAATGATCTTCACCTGCTATATACCTATTACTTACAAAAAAAAATTTGAAAATTTGAGCTAATATACGCTTTAAAATGAATTTTCAACTCTTATCATAAAACTAATAGTTTGTAGTAATTTCGCCATAGAATCTTAACAATTTTAAGTAACATCTTACTTTTGCAATTTCGCGTCTCATTACTAACTATATATATTGCCATTGAAAACTGAGCAGTGTATGATGTAAAAGTGCTCACTACCCCAGGTTTGTCATAACCATTATGCGATAAAAGTTTGAAGTATGTACTTAAACGTATCTTAAGTGCCATTCAAAAAGTACATTTATGCACAATTTATAGATTTTTTGTTCTCATTTTTTGAAAACGGTTTTAATTTACTAAGTAGTTGTTTTTAAGTTGCTTCTCAATTATCGCAAATCTTTTTTGGTTAATGTTACGATGAAAATTTTTTAGTAATTAGAAATTACTTTGTCGTCGAAATGATTTTAAAATTGGCAATAGAAAAATATCGTTAGTTGCAATTTTTCCATAATATGTTAGCTTTTAAGGGGAAGTCGAAGCCAAGAGTGACCGTCACCTAATCTAACCATTTTTATTTAATTTGACTAGTTTTTACAAAATAACGTAAATCTGAAGTGACATGATTATTCTTTATTGAAATCTCAAGGGTACTCCTCTCCTTAAATGTAGTAAAAATGATTATAATTTTGATATTCTTTGATAATATATGCATAAGACTACTCACAAAACCGGTTACGTGAAACAACGATACAATAGTGTTTTACCAAAAGCCTCTTCTTCTCTTTTTGTAAGATATACATATACAGTCATTGCAGCTCCGGATATCTCGTTTAACAACACCGTTCATAACTTAGTGTTCATGTCCCGTTAAACAAAATTATTTATTTAAAATTCGCAGAAATTTTGCAAACGTTTTATCATATTTACATACCCTTAAACCGTATCTAGTATAAACGCGATCCACTCTACTGCGAAACTGATTGCTACAACTTTTCGATTTTTTTTCTGAAAAAAAAACGAAATATTGCGTGCGCAAATTAAATAATTTTGTAAACACTGCTAACAAAACGCAATTTATCGGTATTTTTTTATGAAGATTAATTAATATTGGCTGCTCAATTCCTGTAGCCGATACAAACAGAATGAACACAAGGTAATTAATGTACTAGTTAACATTCATGGATACCATCACTGAACTAATTATTGGTTATTTTCTCGTAATATTTACAATAGGATCGATAGTAATAGTTTAACACTTGATATAATTATATTTTAATTCTTATTAGCACTTATTTGGTTATTATCTATTTGGTATTCTTAAATTCTTGAAATTTGTTATTCTATACAATGATAAATTTTAACCAATCTTTATTTTCTCTTTTGACCAATAAATGGCATGACCAATAGTTAATTGTTGCATTTTATGAACAGTTTATTCAATTTATTAAGTTTATTTCCAATTCAGTATTAATTATTTGCATAATATGTGTATTGGTTTAACTGAAAAAAGAAACCTTGATGTATAAAACAAAATGAAAGTATAAAAACTAGATTTAATCTGCTTTGGTATTTATATACGAAATAAAAGGTATGCAAGAATATTATTTGAAAGGCGTCAATATCATCAGCAAGTGCGATAAAATACGGCACGTACTTTAAAGAATCGATTCATATCTAAGCGAATCTTCATTATCTTAGAGGGGATATTATAACTGTTCCTGATGTCGTGAGAATTCTCTCCCGCAGTGCAAGTGGAGCGCACTTGAAAGAGCTTATAACTAGCGTGCGCACATTTCAACAGACTCGTCCCTTTTAGCCATCGCATTACCTGGACGCACTTACCCCTTCCCCTTCCCCTTATCCTCCCCTATTTAACGTGCAAATGTCTTTATATATGTATATATACATATAACGATCGATAGAACTGCCAGCGAATCCAGCGTCCAACTGCGAAATCACCGAGCCTGTTGGTCTTGTGTGTTTCAGCGTAGTAGTATACATTCCCATGGAATTGCAGCCATTCAGTTTTTCAGTACTATACTAGCGTACAGTGCGATTGGCTGCACGTATAGGGTAATGCATTATTAATCTTTTAGCTGGCAGTATTAGTATTGCTCAAAATTGCTAAGCGCTCGTTGTTTTGTGAAAAAATACCATAATGACTAGACACTTGATGTACATACATTGATGTGACGTACAGCGGCATTCTCCGTGTAGCAATAGACAACAGTTTGACGATTCTACTTTCGGTGTTATAAATCATTATTTTACGACTTTGAAGTTTGCATCATTGCAGTGACATTTAATCAGTTGAAGATTTAATGTTTATTTTTCTTAGAGTCTCTTCGTGAATAACATTCGAAGAAGCTGGTGAATTGACCAAAACTAAGTTTCATTGCAAAGATGTAAAATTCAATTCTAGTGCACTGAAAAAATGATATTTTTGCAGCAAAAATATGGGTACCTAATGGAAAATCGTTTTGTAACAAACAGAATTTCGATTTTGAGGAAACCAAATTATTTTATTACAAAAGGATAGGGAAAAATGGGGGTTATTAAACTGAATTCATTTAGCGCAAAATGATAGTTTTCTCAGTGAATTTTTATTTTTTTCAGTTACAACGAATTTGTAGACAGTATTTTATTCCGTCTCTTACCGAGGAGGCAACATTCGTATTAGTACTTATAAGTGTTGTAATATGAATGCCGAGCGTTTAATGAAAACGAAAAAATAAATAATTGTAAATCAATTTATTAAAAAAATCTTCGGAACCTGAGCTTATTACAAAAAAATACATAATTATTTTCACATTATGTTAATATTTGTTAGCTTGTTAAATATTGTTAAATTTTTAATATTAAATAAATTAACTTTTTAATATTAAATAAATTAAATTTTTGTTCAAGGGATAAAAGGTGAATATGGATTCGCCTAACAAAATGGATCCACACCAAAGAAAAATGACGGAGATGCAACAGTATCTCCCATTTCTGGAAGACAAGATAGAGCGTATGAAAAAGATCAAACTGCTAAGTTCATATCCCGATCCCGAAAGGGAACGCAAGCTAAATAGGTTACAGGGAATGTATAAAATAATTACCAACAAAGATGAAACTAAAAGGTAAGTTTTTTAATTAAAATTTGGCTTCTTTAAAAAAACAAAATGAAGATTTGATTGATTATTTTTTGGATCTTTGTATTCATACTTACGAATAAAATAAACAATAAATAATGAAACTGTGGAGAAAAGAAATAAAATAAGAGATTCGAGCAAATAATTTTTTATTTTTCTATAGCATATATAAATTGCATGACTTCAAAATGTTCTGATACTTTTAGTAAATGATTTAGGCTCTACACACACAAAAAGGTATAGGAACAAATGTAAGAAACAAGATATATAATAAGGCCTTATGTATATAGATGTGAATGTTCGTATTAGTAGATCTTTATTTATAAATGTTAATTACTGAGGGGAAAAATGAGTAATTGGATCGTGGATAGTCAAGTAGAAGGAAAATAAGTAGATATTTATGCGTGAATTTATAACTCTTATATAAAAAATATCGCAATGCAGTTTGCGTTGCTGTTTTTCTCAACTGCACTTGTGATATAAGAGTAGAATTTGGAATTTTAAAAATTAATCAGTGTTATAAATAAAAGTACGTAAAGGTGCAGTTTTTATTAAGCAATAATAAAAAAAATAAGACTTCTATAAACTTGATCTCCAAAAAGACAAATTTATCTAACGATAATTTGAGATAATCAAATTAAGTAAAAAATTTATAGTTTTAAATCATTTTCTTCATATCACATTAGAACGGCGCCTGATAATGTATTTCCATTTTCGAATTGACGAAGTTTAAAACATGCTAGTTTTTTTTATTTTGTATTGAGAGTTTAAAAATCGCAGCATGTTTTCTGGAATTGAGAATTCGTGACAAGCGTGACAGCCATGTTTGAAATTTAAGAGGGTTCCTCACAGAATTGGGAACTTCCTCGAGTGCGATCGGAGAGCCACGCAGTGGTCGAAAAATTCACTTTTTGGACAAAACTATACCGACGCCACAAATCTTCATGAAATTTGTGGCGTTTCAATTTGCATTAAAATGAATATGATTAGATTTTTAGGTTTTATATATTACGTAGCATATTAGTGCTCAGTATTGCCGCTCTTATTGCGGTGGATGTTTCCATTGCTAACATAATACAATCGGCTGGCGAGCACAGAAGCGACATCTGTAAAATACGCGGCGGTCAGCGCAGGAAGCTTCCTAGCGAATTCTCGTTAGAATAGTTCTTATGCACTGTCCGAACGTTATTTAAAGAGGTCGCGTCTGTGCCAGCGGGTGGGAATGAGTAGCACCTTTAGAGGATTGGAAAGCTAATGTACTATTTCAAAAACAAAAGTTCCCCTTTTTTGTTCTAGCAATAATATTTAGAGCTTTTTAGGGTCACTGATTACGAATCATAATTATCAAACCCGAATCATTCTCGTACTTACTTTCATCAGTATTATAAAGTCTTGTTTCCGTTTTAGCAACTAGTACCTTGAATCCGCCATTTTCAATTTAAATGATTTTTAATGAACTATGTCAAAACTAGATATAGGACTTTTTTTTTCTCAATTTTTTTTAGTCGATTCTAAATCGGATAGTACTTCATGATTGGCACTTCGTACGGTCTAGAATATCTTTTTTATGCATTTTCATAACATGATTTCCTATAACGGTATTCCAAATACTGGTCCTCTAAGGGTTAATACTTATATATATTATTAACACATAATCATGTGCTAGGTTCAGAAACAACTCCCTTTTTTTCTAAAATTTAGTCTATATTCTTTACAGCAAAAACTGGTAAGGTAGGAATATTTCCGACTATAGCACATCCCCTTAATTGTTAACACATAGCTTACAACTTTTTGTCTTTGGTATCCATACTGTTTTATAAATTTTCTTCAATAAATAAATACCAATGGAAATTATATTGTTGCAAGTTTATACGTTAAGCCCAAAAAATAATCATCTTGATATCTTCGGTTTATAATCTAAGAATATTTATAACTTCTTTTGTTTTATTCTATAGAGTGAATGTTGCAACGCTGGAGAAGTTTGAAATGCTTATAAAAAAGATTCAAGAACAGGTAATTACATAATTTTTATAAATTACGCATGTAATTTCAAAGGAATAGGTTCTGGTCAATTTTCTTATATAACCAGCAAGGTTATTTTTTGTTTAAAAAACATTTTTTTTAATCTAAAGGAACAATACATTTAAATATGATATATCTACACATATTTTTGCATTTCAATTAAGAGGGCTATTATTTATAATTTAGTAGATAGATCTATTAACCTAGCTGATCCTAAATGGCTATCCTGATGATTTTTTTGAAAAACATATTAAAATTCAAATGAATAAAATAAAATCTTTAATTTGCAATAAACCTATAATGATTCTACCTTTCCTTAAATGAAATCCTTAAATCCTTTCTTAAAAAGTTTTCTACATAAACATAATATTCTTTTAATAAATAAACTTACAAATAAATTTACAAATATAGTTAGATTAAACTATGTTAGATTAAAGAAGTTTTAGCATATCTTGGTATTGTTGCGACCTAATTTTGGCTCATTGCAACATGCCAATAAGTGAAGTTAATAATTATATTGAGCACAAGTTAGCACATTGATTTCTTTCTGCTTAGACTCATTCAAAGAAACTTAAGGGTAATATATCATATTTCAGTTGATCAGAAACTAGGATCTTGATACTAAATTAGAAGTAAAATTTGAATTATAATTTAACAGAATATTAATAGTGTATGGAAATCATATTAATTGTTTTTCATAATTATTTACAGGATTATATAGAAAATCGGAATTCTAGACAAGAAACTTCAAGGGAGTAAGTTTTCAAAATTCTAACATGTTTATAATAAGAAAAAAAATTATTATTAGTATTTGCAAGTCCTGAGAGAAAAGCTTTATGAGAATAAGATTACAGTAAAATTCTAAGAATTCTTTGATAAACAATCGATTAAAATTGATTAAATCGTATTTACGAAGAATTGCGTAACTATTAAATAATATATTAAAACCAAATTTAATGCCATTAAAAATAATATCTGGAAAAAAAAGTTTAATCATATTTAATCGCCTTTTTTCCTGAAACACCCTTTTTGTATTGCAACTCATTATAAAAAACATTTCTCTTGCTTGCACTAAATTGCATTTTAAAAACTACAACAAAGAAGAGTAGAAGAGAGAAGAAGAATAACCTCTGAGAGTCCACTAAATATAAATGTATCTCTCTTGCAGGTATCATGCGTATCCAGGTCCGGAGGCTTACAGGCCCGGTAGCAGCTGCAGCACAGCCAGTGGTGGTAGCGGCTCGGGCAACTACCGTAAAAAGGGCTTCGACGACACGCCGGCATCGCCGAGTCCGCCACGCAGTCCGCCGCTGCATAGCTCGATGCCGACCGCCGGGCCCATAATCATTCCCACGGAGCGCAGGAGCCGATTCTCGACTGCGGACTCGCCACCTCCTCAGCCCTCGACCTCGCGCTCGCGATTCTCCTTCGCCCAGAGTTCTACGCCACCGCCACCGCCACCTCCGTCCTTCGTAATGCCCAAGATAGTGCCGATCACGAGGGTGAACCTCAACGAAATTGGGCCCTCGGAATGGGACACGGACGATGAGGACGAAGCTAATGCACCAAAGGGCAGACCGGAGATCGTTGTGCCGGGAGCGAAAAAGCCTATCAAAATCCAGGACAATTTTATGCGAAAAGATGTGAAAGCTGGTCAGTTTAGATTTATGTTTCATTTTTGTTTACTTTTTTCCGCTCATTGGGTTTGAGCTAGGTACGCGTTTTTTTTTTTATGAAAAAGTGTTTTCGTGAGATAGATTAGAGTTTTTTTTTTGTAATTGCTCTTCAGCGATAAGGATATAATATAAACTTAAGTGTTAGTAGTTTCATTACCCATGCGATAAGTACATGTGCCATCTACTGAGAAACTAACATTTGTTATTATTTATTATTATTTTATGAAACTTGTTTTTTAATTTTTATAGAATCTATGAGCTATAGTAATCTCAAGTTTAAAAAATTTATTGCAATGCTTCAAGTTGTATTACTTTAAAACGATATATTTCTAAGAAATTGTAACTATCTGTTACATATTACGATTGAATCCTGAATATGTAAGAATTGAAAATTATAATATCGATGATGTTAATATTGGTATGAAATTCGCAAAGCTGAAACCAATTTATTCGTAACACTACTTCCCCACAATTAAAACCTGAGAATATGATCCTGACTCAGTATACTATAACCATTATCCATTTGCATATTTTCGTCCTCTTACAGCCAAACCCGAATTGGAGGCAAAGCCACCCTTCCATCCATCGGACAACATCCCTACAGTGCAGGTTAATGCTCTGGGCGGCTCTCGCCGACTAAAGACTGTGATCGAAAAGACGCAACTGCTGAGCAGCGACTTCAATCGCATCCTCTCCACTCACTGTCGTCCTATGTCGCCCATGATGAACGAGGAAGGTCTTCGCTCGCCGGATCCCGAGATCCTTGTGCGTCAGTCCCCGTCGCAAAATCAGTTCTCGCCGCCGAAACGAGACGTTGTCAAGCCGATGACGCCGTCGTTGCTGCTGAACGCGCCGCCGAGCAGCTCAAGACTGCCCATAGCCATCGACGATATCGCCGAGTATCTCGATGACAAGGAGCGAAACAGTCTCAGGAGACACGATCCACACCAGGCACCGCAATCGAGGCCCCCGACGACTAGGCTGCCTGTACCGATGCCTAACTCGTCGCCCGGCATGCTCAGTCCTAGGTCTGATGCCAGTACCATGTCGCCCTGCCTCACGGATCCGAGGTGAGCACTTTTTCCCAGCTTTCACGTAAGAGAAAGAGTTACAGAATTTTATTACCTCGTTTACTGGCACTATCGATATAGTGTACATCGCCATCGAAAATAATGTGAAATAAAAAAAAATTACATGTATGAAATTAAGGGGGAAGTCGAAACCAAGAATGACCGTCGCCTTACTCTATGGCAATTTTCCAGAAATTTAACTAGATTTTATAAAATAACGTAAATCTCAAGTGACATAATTACTCTTTATTGAAATATGAAGGGTGCTCATCTCCTTGAATTGTAGTAAAAATGCTTATAATTTTTATTTTCTTTAATAATCTATGCATTAGACTGGGCACAAAATTGTTTACGTTAAATAGCGCTATAATATTTTTTTCCAGAAATTTAGCGGCATTTTGCAAAATAGTGTAATTTTCAAGTACAATAATTATTTTTTATTGAAGTGCAGAGGGTTGCTCTTCTCTTCTTTTTGTAAGATATACATTTGAAGTCTTTCTATTGACAAAAACAATTTGTGGTTACTAACAGTCATTACAGCTTCGACATTCCCTTAACCCATTAAGGAGGTTCATCAGGTTTAGAATTAACGAACAGATTTTGATGAAATCATAAATATAAGTTTATTATTATATATTAAGCAAGGTGTTAAATTTTTAAGTTGTTTAGTACCCTTGCTAATGAGGTAATAAGAAAATAAATTTTTGCAATTTAACATTGAGTCTTACGTAGAGTTGCATTTTTCTAGACTTTTAACTTGAACTGTATAGTTATTAACGAATAATTTACAGAAAAACTTTTACACGACGTAAAAGAATATTTAACGAATATTTTGAGACCTTGTACAACTCGCTAGCTTAACTATAAAACTTATAATTTATATGTTTTTTGTATAAAATAGCTAAGCTTGAGCAGAATAACCTCCATTATTTAAGATAGCGGCAAATTCGCATTTTTTGACAGAACGTGCGTTGTTTTGAAATTGATTATACAATATTTAACTATATAATGATCTGATAAAATAACCTAAATCGAAAATGTTAAATAGGTTAGTAAATAGAAATTCTATTGCAACTTTGTTTTGACTTCCTACGTACCTGATGAACCTCCTTAACGCCCAAGCGGACGTAGTTGGACACTCGAAAAAAAAATCAAGTTTTCAGCGGTTTTGAGCAATAATACCGATACGATAGGTAAAATTGGCCGTTCTTTCGAATGCTGGTGTTTATTTTTAGCTACCCCCTTCCTGAGGGTTGAAAATGGGGGTTGGGTTGGGTTAAATGAAGAAAAATCGGAAATGAAAACATGGTTGAACAAACCTAGTAGAAAATTATTCGCAAGGCCTAAAAACCGTTGTTTTTTAATTTTTTTTGTTAAAAAATTAGCGAATTGTACTCGTGACGTAATATAATTCAATTTACAACCCTTAGCAATGGGTGAAAACGAGAATTTTGGTAAAAAATGAATAAAAAATTTAACCCATTAACGCCCAAACGGCCCAAATTTCGAGTAAGTTTTCAACGTGATTAAAAATTCTGTTTTTATATATTCCGATGTGAAATTTCACGCTCTTTCAGAATCCGTAGTCAGAATTACGATTTGACCTCAAGAAAGAAAAATGGCCGATTTAAACATAAAAAATGTGAAAATTTTCGTAAAATTTTTTTTATGGATTTCTTTTTGCAATGATACCGCAAAGGTATTCCCTTATAATTATGATCAGAGATGATCATGGCAGTTGAAGTTTGACAAGAAAATTTTATATTAATGTTAAACAACCCCATTTTTACAAAATAGCGGCTGAAACAAAATTTTTTTTGTTTAAACTTCATTAATTTTTTTCTCGAAAACTATGGACTTTAGCAAAAAGTTCACAAGAACAAAAATGTCTTAGAATTAGTCAAGGAACACTTTCAAATTTTTTCAGATTTTTCGGCGACAAATTTTATTTTCTGAAAAATTCGGGAAATCCAATTTTTCAAAAATGTCTAAAAAAATTCTAAAATAATTTGAGAATATTCCTTGACTAATTCTAAGACATTTTTGTTCTTAAAAACTTTTTGCGAAGTTCTTTAGTTTTCGAGAAAAAATAATTTTATCCTTTATTTTGGCAAAAAGAGCGTAATATTTATGTACACAAATTTAGTTTCTGCCGCCGTTTTGTAAAAAAGGGGTTGTTTTGTAAAAAAATCGGCCATATTTTTTTTCTTGAGGTTACATCGTAATTCCGTAATTTAATTTTGTCGTCTAAAACTGTATTAATAATGTGATTACCGACACTATGTATTCTCTCGGCAAACAGATTATCGGGGGATCCGCGTACTCGTGCGAATCCCGATCCTCGTAGCCACAGCATCCATGGTTCATCGATCAATGATCCGCGTAAGCATGGTGCTCTGCCTCCCAACGATCCTCGCAGTCACGGTAGCGCAGTGCCGCGGTATGCCGACAACTACGAGAGGCATAAACGCACAGTTCCTCGGGAGCCGCAGGAGACGATGGGGCCTACGGACTACCAGAGATCCCGACACATGGACCAGTATGGATCGGAGAATCCCATCACAATGCCAATGCATGGCATGCCTAATGTTGGATCTGGTAAGAACCAAAGATTTTTCTTCCTTTGATATGGGCGATGGCTAAAAATACAGTATAATAGATTACAGTACAGTACATTTCCACCGGAGAATTATAATATGTTATGAATTTTTAAATTTTGGTAGATGGTCACCTGAGTGTACAAAAAATTTTACGTACTTAAATAATAAAAATGATTGAAAATTTTTTATTATTTACATACAAACACCATTTTTTAACAATAAAATCAAATATAATGTTGTATTTACAAATTTTAATTACGCACTACTTTTCGTAGTGAAATGGAGTCTTAACCTCTGCATGCTTAAAAATGAGCTAAGACGAATGTTTTAAATAAAAAATGATCCCACCTAATAAATTTCAACGCACTAAAATACAAATTCTAATGTTTCAAAACAGCAGGCTCGTACAACGCGCATAGCCAGATGGGTCCGCACAATCAAATGAGCTACGACTACAGGATGGGCACGGGCCAAGACGGTTACGTTAATCCGCTTCAGTCGCCGACTGGACCGATGCAGTCGCCTCAACAGCAGCAGTGGAACGGACCTGCTCATCCGCAGGCCCATCCGCACATGCAGCCTGGGCCACCACAGCCGGTACCGCCGCCACACTCGTATCCCATGGCTCAAGGTCCGACTCCTGGTTGGCAGAGTTCCAGCATGTATCCGGATATGCAGCAACATCCGATGATGAATGGTGACTCGAGAATGGTTCCTGGATTCAATAGCCAGATGCAGCCGAATATGGTGAGTAGGATTTACTTTTTTAAATTGAGACGTGCAGGTTCTTTTATATTCAAAACAGGTAAAATCATCGATGTACAATAAAATAAATTGAGAGAAATATTCATTAATCAATTTTTTGCAGGGACGTAATTCATCTCATATTCAGCCACTAATGCCTAACAACTTCGGCATGGGTCCACCTAACAAGTACCCGAGCTACTCAGATAATCGATCGTCTTATGATATGTCCTACGATCAGCAATCCCAGGGACCTAGCGATTATCAACGCGGTCGTCCAAATTGGGGCAACAATCGCGTGGGTGATTCCGACCGATTCTCTAACAGACCTAATACGCCATTTAGCAGGCCAAATTCTTGGGGTAACAAGGACAGGGACGGACCAAGACCGAGCAGGGATCCGCGAGTCACTTCGGACAGGGATCCTAGGTCGCGACCAGAGCCGCACAAACCGGTCAGTCCACCGTTTCCTCCGAAAGAGACCCCTTCCATATCCAAGGGTCCACCACCTACTAAAGAAGTGCATCCTAATAAGCTTAAACAGGCTGCTGCTGAGGCTGAAAAAGAAACCGGTACGTGACCAGATTTTTTCTTTTTACTGTGTTCAATGAAGAAATTATCACATTAACAATTCATTTTTTATCTTTTACAGCTACAAAGAAACGATTGGAACATAATAAACATGACACCCGCAAACCTAAAGATAAGAGCAAAGAAAAGGATAGGGATAAAAATAAGGACAAAGAAAAGTCGAAATCGAAAGCTATGAGTGAGTCGATGAAGTCTCCACTCCCAGAACTGTTTGGTGCTGTAAACGCGAAAAAGGCTGTTCAAGGCTCTGGGATGTCTACTTTTAAAATACCTAAGAAAAGAGCTTCTGTCGATACCCGACCAGAACCTGCACCGGTAAGTAGAGTAATAGTTTTTTCTTCATCCCTCGGTCGAAAGTGCGTGTTTTCCGCATCGATTTCACAGCAGAAAACAACATTTTGTTGCACTGTTAGGAAGTCAGGCGCGCCTCTTAGTGGCAAACCTAAGAACGTAGACCGCGGTGCAGAAAACGTTTAAAACAAAAACATATTGATTTTGTTTGCACTGGCATACTGAGTCTACTAACCTGCTTCTTTGGATTCTTACATCTTTTTACTTAAATAAAATGACATCAGAATTAAATTTATCTGATGACGAGGAAGAAGTCATTAGAGATTTTGAGTCAGAAGCCAAGTTAATAATAGATCATAAAACTAGTTAATAAAGATCGATAAAAAATAAATAGATTTGTAAATTTTTTTTTTTTTTTTAAATTAAAAATGCTTTTCTATCTGAAAAATATGAAAATATGCTTCTGCATGTTTTTTCGATAGCCGCCTCCGACCATATGAGCACTCGCTCCGCTCGTGCATGTCAAGTTAGGTACGGTTATTGCTTTCTGCACTCCGCTGCTCGGCTGGAGAAGCTAACCAGAGATGTCCGTTCGCAGTGCAGGTTAAGATGGAAGATTTTTATTGATTCCAGGCATTTTACGTATCTCGGTTACGCGCTTTCGACCAGAGATAAAGAAAAAAAGTATATGCGACACGAGCAGAAATACAAGTCGCTGCACTGCATGTATATGAGGCCTCGACTGCGCCTCAGTGCATAAAAGTTCTATTTTATGCCCTTGTCGCTAAATATACTATTTATTCACATGCATTTTTTACATCAAGTTAATTAGACGAGGTTGAAATAGACCATTTCTTAAATAAAGTAATTTCATTGTGTTACATTAAATAATATTTATCAATCACTTTAACAACTTTTTACTCTCATATTTATCATGATATTTACTTTATTGTTTCTGAAATAAACCTTGTTATCATCGCTTTCAGGTTGCAGAGGAAACCTGGGATGACGATGATGTAGTCACATCCTCCTCTACAAGTCATGAACCTTCGAATAAACCCGAGAGCTCAACCAAACCCAGAAAATCTAGTGAAAAAGACAAGGGAAAACAGAAGTCTGGCGAAAAAGAAAAAGATAAATCTAATTCTACCGAAGATCGTAAGAAGTCCAAGAACACTGATGACATAGAATTTATAAAGAAGCTAGCGAACTCCGATAACTTAGACTTAGACCAGGCCGATTTATCAGATATCCTAAAAAAGCTCGTGAAACAGCTAAATAAAAGTAAGCCTAAGAAAAAGGCTGTTATTTATTCGTCTGAGGACGAGGACGAGGAGGACGAACAAAATGACAGCAGTGACGAGCGACGTCCTTCGTCTTCTACGAAAAAGTCAAAGAAGAAGAAGAAGAAGACGACGAAACAGATAATCGATTCGTCCTCTGAGGAATCGGAGGAGAGCTCAGAGTCACCGGTTGTCGGCCCTGCGAAGAAAACTCAACAGAAGAAGCCAGGACCGAAGAAGTTAACCGTAGATAAAGAAGTGTTTGTGTTAATCGGTAAGAAAGGAAAGGTAAAAGAAAAAGAAAAGGAGAAAGAACAGGAAAAGGAAAAGGAGAAAGAAAAAGAAAAGGAAAAAGAACAAGAAAAGGTTGTAGAGATAGATAAAAACATAGAAAATGAAATACAAGATATTCAAGAGAAAGAAAAAGATAAAAAGAAGCCGGCTGTGCCTGAGAAGAGGAGTGCCAGGCAAAAAGCTAAGGAAGCCTTGGCTGGTGTAGGTAAGATTAATAGCATCATTATTTGGGTTGATTTATGAGGTTTAAAAATTCAAATTCAAATTTAAAAGTAGCAAAATTCTTAATCAATTATATTTTATTCAGCTATCTTATGTTACTATTAATTGTGCTAATATTTTCCTCTATTGCTTACATTTAATAGACTATTTAAAACTCGACTCTTTTTATAATAAATGAAATTTTTCAAACGTTTGTAGCACCAAGTAAAGAAGACGAGCCTCCAGCACTTGAGTCATCGATCCCTGATAAGGAACAGAGTATTGTCGAAGAAACAGTGGCCGAAATTACAGCTCCTGCTAAAGCGAAACCGAAACGTCGTTTCCGGGAGTTAGATGCACTGCAGGAAGACCTTAAATCCAGTTGGATATGCGATGGTGCGATGAGAGCCACTGGCAGCAGAACCTGCAGTCAGAAGGCTAAAGTCCAAGAACAGCAAGAGCACGCAACTGAAGAAGAGGCAGCACCATCGACTACAAAAGCTGCAGCTGGTTAGTAATCTTTTTTCTATATTTTCGTCTTGTAGTTGAGCGGTATTAGTTTTAAAAACTGTAGTGAATAAATATTTTACCGGCAGCTGGTAGAATGAAAAAACCACAGCCTCCAAAATCTAAAGCAAAAGGCAAAAAAGCAGCAGCTCCCATCACATCTGCCACTTCAGAATCAAGCCTGTTGGTAAGTACGGACAGCGAGGAGGACAATCTTCCTCTGTCTCGTCGTTCTGAGGGTATTGCCATCGACCCTACCCCTACAAAGTCAAAGAAAGACACGCCGACGTCTAAGTCGTCAGCTAACAAGAAGGCAACACGTGCCAAAAGCTTACCGAGGGTGCCACCGCCTCTCTTCGACAGTTCCTCCAATGATAGTTTTAATCTTGACGAGTCGGCTGTTGAGCCCGCTACCGATATTTCTTTACATCCTGAGACGAGCCAAAGCGAGAAAACTGGTAAAGGCAAGGGTATGAAGAAGGGTGGAAAGAAAGCGGTGCCAGTGACTAACGATGCTGGTAAAGAACTATGTTATTTTCTGACATAAATTAACTTATTAAGATACCGATAAGCTAAACATTTGTTAAAATTATATACTTATAGCCGCTGCAGAATCGTCATCCGACGAAAGCTTTGTATCTAATGCTTCATCATCGCTGTTGGATACTTCAGCAAAACAACGGGACAATAATCAGGAACTTCTCGACGATGTTATGGCAGAATTGGCTACCAATCCCAAGTATGCTGTAGCGAAAAAGAAACAAGCTAAAAAGAAGAAGTCTAACTGGCAAATGGGTAAGTTGTATGCAATTTTTAATTCTAAATAAAATAGTATGATTTAATGTGTCTAGTAATAGAAGTAAATTATAAATCTCCTTTATATACTAAATCTCCTTTTAAACTCTGTTTAACATCACAAAAATTGCAAAAAATCATTCGTTTTGATTCTATCATTACATATCATATTTATTCTCTTAGTAACTGAGATTTTATTGTCTAAGTTTTACCTAATTAACCAATCAAACCATCAACTAATCAAAATAAATGCTTTCTTAGCATTAATAAAACCAAACAATTCATTAGGCATCCTCTCAAAGAAGAGGAAAAAGAAAGCATCAGCTAACAAAGCTGATGTGAGTACAAGCCATGAATCACTAGTCGACTCCTCACTGGTCAATGAGACAGAGGGATCTACCAAAGAAACCGATACAACTACTAGCTCAAACGATAAGAAAGCCGATTCCACCCTCGATCGTACCGAGAGTCTTGATCGCCTGAATGACGAAGACGATGCTGCATGGAAGTCAACAACTCAAGCCACCGACGACGAAGATTTGATCTCACGGGTTGACCCTGATGCTCTCATAGGCTACACTTTATCAGGTCAAGAAAAGTACCAGTGTCTACTTTGCCCCTTTTATCGCAAGAACATAGTTCATCACTACAAGATGCAGCATCCAAGAAAAGAAGTACTGATATCTCGTTTACCTGTGAACGAAGCCAATATGGCCATCGAGGAAGCCAAAAATTTAGATTTCGACAATAATTCGCAGGCAGTTGAAAAGAATGTTGGGAAGTACTATTGTCGTTTCTGCAATTTCATTACCAAAGGAGTTGACAATTGCGCTCGTGAGAACTTTTATGAGCACTGTACCAATCATACGGGTGAATATCGCTTCGCTTGTCAACAATGCAACTACGAAGCTGTAGCTAAAGGTTCAATCCGTACGCATTACTACAAAGAGTGCCGAAAATACTCAACCTCGAAGAATCTCAATGAGTCAATCGTCGAGTATCCTGCACCGAAGGAAGATCGAATCTACGGCTATTTGTGTACCAAATGTAATTTTGTTCAGTTAAAGAAGTGTAATGTAGAGAAACATATAAAGACTTGGCATCAAAAAGATGGCGAAGAGGTGAAGATTGTGAAAATTAATATGTCGTTGACTCTCAAGACTGAAGTTAAGACAGAAACTACAAACGCCTCTGTGGTACCGCAAAAGGTAGAATTAAAGGATGAAAAGGACAGTGCGGTTGAGGCTGAAACTCCAGAGGTTGCAGCAGACATTAAGACAGATATTGTTGATGTTATGCAGGTAAAGATTCTATGCATTTAAATTATTTAAAGTTGACTTAAATTCCTTATAATTTTCGTTACCGTTTCAGCATTTTTCAAAATTGAAATATTAATTATATTTTAGTTATCGAAGTTTATAGTAAAACTTAAAGTTTAAATATTTAAATTTTAGGGCGATACTCAAAAACTGTCGGAAGAAGAACCAGAAATTCGTGTGATGCTCGAAACGAGTGAGCATAAACCAGAGAAACTAGAGAAAAGCAGCAGTAACTTAAGCGCTTTTGTCTGCGCAGATGAGTTTGAGGATAAGGAAGAAGAGATACAAAATGAGCGCAAAAAGAAGATGCAAGAAATAGCGCAGAATATCGGTATCAAACTCGACAAAGAGGAAAAGCGCCCGTCGATTTCTGATAAACTCAAGGATAAGTTGGACACCTCCTTGAGTCCATCCATACCCATAGAAGATATCGAAGCAACTGCAAAACAAGAAGACCCTATTGGAGATATAAGTGGGACTGCAGTAGCATTCGAAAGTAGTATAGATCCACTACACATTTCTGAACAAGAGGCAGGAAAAGAAACGGAAGAAGCTGCTTCTGATCCTGATTCACCAAAGCTCAAGATCGATGTTAAAGATGATCCTGACGAGAATGAGGATACATCTGGTGCTAAATTGAAAGATCCACTTGCTTTTGTCGACGAACCTATTAAGCGGTAAGATAAAACAAAAATTTATATCAATGTTCAGTCATAAATAAACAATAAATTTGATTAAGAAACACAATCTTTAAATTCTTTTCAGCTTTGGCATCAGTGACGACGAGCCGAGCGACACTGAACGCCCACATGTAGCCCCCAGAACGTACGAGTCGGACACGAGTGGTGAGCATGAATCAGATAACGAGATGCAAGAAACGGACGTTAACAGCATACTGCAAAGCACTGGTACGATGCCTTCGCCTTCCAAAGGTCTCATGATGACGACGATACAGCGACTAGCAGCTCAACTTCAAAATACCAAACCAATGGAGACTCCAGTCGCTAAACCTGAATTGGAAACAATTGTTTCGGATGTTCCAGAACCTGGTAAAGTCACTGTTAAGGTAGAGAAGACGTCACCTAAAAGGGCGTCGCATGATGACATGGCTGTACTCTCTCTTTCTCCGGTTAAGAAAGAGCCGAAAAAAGAACCGATATCACCACAGGTGAGAATTTATACTACGAATAAGAAATTAAAATTTTTATAAGATAAAAATAATTTTAAATATATTTAATAATATTGGTAAATAATTGTTATAAATATTAACATCTTTTTTCAGAAGGATGAAGAAGAGTCGAAAGCAATGGAGGACGATTTGTCTAAACTAGGTTCTACACAATCAGGAAAGACGTTCATTAGACTTAGAAGGATCAGTGGAGACAAACTGTCGAAGAGTGGAGATAAGGAAACCACTTCAAATAACGGTAAATGTTCTGCAAAAGGAAATTGATTCTTAATATTTTCACTGCTGCTAGTGTATAAACTTTTTCTGCTCTAAACAACAATTATGATATGCTAATATATGTTATGATGACTATTATAACAATTAATATTTAGCTCTTTATATGCAATAAAAGGTTCGTTACCTTGCAAAGTAATATTTACACCAAAGTTTAATTAGACTGATATGTATTAGACATAGCAGTGCAAGTGTTAATTTCTAAATTTATCTTTATTTTCCAAGGGTTAGATTTAAATAAAAAAGATTTGATTTTCATTTACGTTATTGTATCAAACTTTTAAACAAGTAGTTTTAAATTTTGTTTTCTTTTACAGAGAATGATCAAGTTGCTATGTCTATGGCAACAATTGAACCTATTGACTCTAGTATCAATGAAGAGGATTCTGGATTTTTGAAAATAGCAAACGTCGTTAGTCTTGCTAAGAAAGATAGTGATAATCAAATCGTAAGTACTTATTCCATTTTTTTTTTCTTTATGCACATTATAATTTACTATTTCGTTCATTCGCAATTATAACTAATGCTTGTGCAATTCATTTTTTCATGGCTACTAAAAGCTTCTTAGAATTTTTTTTATTTTAAAAGTAATTAACATTGTAAGAGCTACCATTGCTTAAGCATTTTCTTTCTCAAATGCTAATATAACGTTCTATAGTAAGAATATTACGATGTTTTTTTTCCACTTACCAATTGATCCACCAGAGGACCTCTGTGGATGTTTTGTTTACCAACTATTCAAACTAATTTGAATTTTAACCATAGAAAAATCTTGAATTTTTTTATTTTATAATTTGTGTTGTAGAAACTTAAAATGTTCCAATTTTGTTTCTAGTATGATTTTTTTAGAATTTTAAAGAACAAGGACCACCTAAAAATAAATAATTAGGTTACATTTTTATTTCAAGCTGAAAAGAGGAAAGCTGTATGACCCACATATGAAATCTATCCCACTGCCCTTTAAGTGTTAAATTATTTCCAATCATTTTATATTTGCAATTTATTTTACATTTGAAAAAAAAAAATTTTGTTTAATTTGTATACCTGTATGTATGCATATAAAGTAGTAAGTATATTTCTAGTATCGATAGAAAAAACCCTGAATGATGATTAAGTAACTACAAATTATTGATTGCATTAGAATAAAGTAAAATAAAATAAAAATCTTTGATAACTAAATCTGAATATCAAAAGTCATAATTTAATTTATAAACTATTTCTGCTGATATTTGAAGCAATTAAACAAATTTGAAGATTTAAATCTATCATAGGTTTAATTCTAGTAATTATATAATAAACACCCCACAAATACTTATTTTGAACACTTTAATCTTAATTGTTAATTTAATTTTTAACCTTTAATGAAATATTCCTTAAGAATTTATCCGCTTTCCCTTATTAATATTAAAAAATTTTAAATTAGGTATCTAACATACGAAAAGCTGTAGAGACTTCACCTCAAAAAGTAAAAAGTCTTTCTCTATTAAAAAAGCCGAACTCCTACATCATAAAACGAGTTGACGGCAACAGCTCAGTTATGACATCGTCAGGTGAAACTGTAAAACTTATTCCAATAAACATGGCAACCTCAAGAGCAGTGTCTAAGTCAGACAATTTCATCTCTATCGGTGGTCAGCCAGCTGTAGCTATTAAAATCGATTCTAAAGGAGTAGCAGTACCGCTAACAGTGGCTTCATCAGGCACAGCAAATACTAATTTAGTAAACACAAATAGCCAACCCTTCAAGCTGGTTAAGATAGCTTCTCCTGAGCAGGTCTCAGTTGCTATAAAGCTTAAATCAGCCAACGTTTATGAGAAAATGCTCAAAGACGATAAGCTCATACACATGTTCAAGTGTATGGGTCGAGATTGCTGTTTCACTACCAGTAGTGAATTAGCTTTCCACAAGCATTTGCGGCTACACGAAGACGATCCCAGCAATAAGACAGTGAACGAACCCAAGGATTATTTTAAATGTGCTTATTGCTACATCGATTGCAAAACTTATGAGGATTTGATGCAACATCTGAGAAAGATGCACATTTTTTGTAGATACTGTTGCAAATACTGCTTCTATAGAGCCTTTGCCTACTCTTACGTTGAAATACATCAGGTACCATATATGGACAAACTCAGATAAAAATTACATTTGCAAATGCTTTCTATATCATTTTTTTAATATTTCTGTTACACATAAATTACACATTTTGGAGTAGCTAAAATATATCATTCTATAATTTATTAAGCATATTAGATATTTAAGTAAAAGAATAACACCTATCTCGATTTTGACGAGCCAATTTACTTAAATTTTTGCCAACGTTTCGACCATTTCGTATATGGTTATCTTCAGGGCTAACAAGTAATTATATACATATTTACAAAGTAATAATTATCACATCGAATTTTCATTTATAAAGAAGAACTCACTACAATATTCTTATAAAACTAGCGCATGTTTAAAAATGTGTTTAGTAAAATTATGAACTGTCACAACCTTTAAATTTTATACAAAATATAATTTTAATAAAACGAAAGACGAGCATTAAAAAGTCAAATTTAAATAATGCATCTCAGAATGAGATGTTAGTCAAAGTAAGATTGAGCTAAAACTGAACCCAAACGTTACGAAAATTTGAATCGAACCAGCACAACAATAACAATAAGAATTATGATAGAAGAAAACATACATATATATACAATTACAAAAGGCTAAAGAAAACCGACTACGATGTATTAGC
This sequence comes from Megastigmus dorsalis, assembly GCA_900490025.1. Taxonomy (NCBI): domain Eukaryota; kingdom Metazoa; phylum Arthropoda; class Insecta; order Hymenoptera; family Megastigmidae; genus Megastigmus; species Megastigmus dorsalis. The sequence goes on from UELU01141619.1 coordinate 87,577, forward strand.
TCTCTGTACTGATATCGTCTTTAGCTACATCGTATGCCTGGTATCAGAGCTGTATGCCTGTTTATTGGTTAATATTAGATTTATGTGTGTAATTATGTAGCATTTCTGAAAACTCACGCTTGAACCTATTCCTTTCTCGATCAAGAATCATTACTTTATCAAAGGCAAATGAGTGCCCGGTCTCCCTTGAGTGCAACGCCAGTACAGAACGTTCACCTGATTTTTTGACACAGTTTGAATGCTTCGCTATCCTTTTTTTTAACGAGCGTGGACGCTGACCAATGTATACCGTCAAGCATTCCCCACAATTGATTTTATATGCTATGCCTGGGACGTCTAATTTTTCAGTGCAATCCTTGCCGAATCTAACAATATTTGTAAATTTATTTATTAACCTTTAGAAGACGGGAAATCCAATATAGTGGCTGGGTCCGTGACAGACACTTTAGCCACATGTATTAACCGATATTAGATACTAAATTTACGCATTTTTTTTAGAGAGATCGATCGTCCCAAATCCCCGTCCTCTAAAGGTTAAAAGAAAATTATGTTTATGTAGAAAACTTTTTAAGTAAGGATTTAAGGATTTTATAATAGGTAGATTGCGCTATTGTAGGTCTATTGCGAGTTCAATGTCTATTATTATGCAAAGGATTAATATTTTTATCTAAAGATTTTATTTTATTCATTCGAATTTTAATACGTTTTTCAATAAAATCATTCGAATAGCCATTTTGAATCAAAAACATTTTTGAAATCAGCTAGGATTCTGGATAGAGAAAGGAATAGGTTCAAACGTGAGTTTTCAGAAATGTTACGTATTTACGCACATAAATCTAATATTAACCGAAAAACAGGCATACGAAGTAGCTATAGACAATATCAGTACAGAGAGTTAATACAGCATTGTCAGTTTCCTTTAGTCTTTTGTAATTGCATATATATGTATGTTTTCTTCTATCATAATACTTATTGTTATTGTTGTGCTTGTTGGATTCAAATTTTCGTAACGTTTGGGTTCAGTCTTAGCTCAATCTCACTTTGACTAACATCTCTTTCTGAGATGCATTATTTAAATTTGATTTTTAAATGTGACTTTTTCAAAAGAGCTTTTTATGTTAAATAAATTTTAAATTAAAACTGTATAGTAATGTTCGTCTTTCGTTTTATTAAAATTATATTTTATATAAAGTTTATAGGTTGTGACACTTCATACTTTTAATAAACACATTTTTAAACATGCGCTAGTTTTATAAGAATATTGTAGTGAGTTCTTCTTTATAAATGAAAATTCGATGTGATAATTATTACTTTGTAAATATGTATATAATCACTGGTTAGCCTTGAAGATGACCATACACGAAATGGTTAAAATCAAGATTGGTGTTGTTTTACTTAGTTATAAAGTTTTACGAGCAATTAACGTCTATCGATATCATATTAGATATTAACGTTTTAAATCTAAATTATATTTAAAGTAATTTTTACTTTCCTGCATTTAATTCATTCAACGGAACAATATAAGCTAGAAAGAAGCATTTTGCAATTTCATCAGAAGTAAAATTCCCCACTAACATAATTTAATATTTTCTACAGAAAACCTATCATCAAATGAAAAAAGTCCACATTCTTATTGTGAGCGAGGAACTTGTGCAATTGCCACCTGCTCCAAAGAGACTTGATCGTAAACAAATAATTAAGCCTTATGTCTGCGTACATGGTATGTTCATTTAATAAAAAGATTAAATTTTATAAGTAGATTTAAAAGTATCAGTAGTAAAAAAATAGTATTAAATATATGTGTTTCCCTTTATAGATTGCAACAAATACTTTTTCATACCCGAGGCATTCGTATTGCATCTTAATATGCATCATACAAATATAGTGTCTGGGTTTAAATGTCACATATGCACAGGTGTCGTCTCCACTGTTGATAATCTCATTGAGGTATACATACAACAAATTTACAATCGTATTTTACACGTTAAAACAATTTTAATATCCTTACAATATTTCTGCAAGGGAAATCTGAAATGTTTTGAATTCTAATATTTATAACTCTGTCCAAAAATTATCTTCAAACTAAAAAAGCAAATATTTCTTAAACTAAAAAATTCTTTAGGGAAAACTATGCATATATATATTGTATGCATAAAAATGTATCATAAACATCTTAAATTCTTGAATATATTTTTATTTAATTCATATGAACAAAGGAAAACAAACTTAAAGTATCAATAAAATAGTAAGCTATTCGGCATTTCACTTTCCCTTAATAATATCCTCTTATAATCTAAATGTAACATAAACAAACTATATTTAATAACATAAATTTCAATGATCCTTTATTTTAGCATTACAAGCAGCACGGTTATTTCAAATACCATTGTACGTACTGTTCCCATGGTTCAGCATCCATAAAAGACTTGCACAACCATCTCAGTTCTGCCCATTACAATCAACCTCCACATGTACTTGAGAGGTGCCTTCCTCGTGAGGTAATTAAGATAGTCTATGAAAAAATGAAGTAGCACATTTTGAGAAATCAATTTTAAATTTCGGTTGTTTTTGCGATAAATTTTAAAATGTTAACTAACTATATGTATAAAAAAATTTAATTAAACTTTACCGTTTTAAAATTTAATCTTCAATTAAATGTGAAAATTTATTCTTAGATCTCGAAGAGTCTTAGTGCAATAGACCAGTTGCGGGTTCGCGACGTCGATGCGATCTACCGGCAACGTAAGAACGGCACCGACGAAGAACAAAATACCAAGGTGGCTATACCGCAGCTTGTCAAGACTACATGCAATCCCGTGATGATATCTCCCTCGCCGATCATGACAGCTAAACTTATCGCCCCTAAGGACAACAGCACTTATGTACCTTTAGCCAATCTCGACGGTGGCGTTTCCAACATTCGTATACTCGATGCGCGTAGTCTGAGTACCAATGCATCTACCAGTTTGTTAAACATTGGAAAAAATATCAAGGTCAGTTTTGTTTTATTTTTCGTGTTGTCTTCTTGTTGTTATTAAATCTTTTTTCAACATTTTAATCTTACTTTACGTTAAATAATTTAAGCTCTTGATATCACGCTGCACTTGAATTTAAGTTATTAAGAACTTTTTATCTTAAATTACAAACTGTTTCCAATTTTACTTTTCAGTTTTATATTTAAAAGAAATGTGAACTATTATTTTGCCTCCAGGTAACTGTAACGGAAACTTCAAAATCTAATATCACGGACACACCGATAATTCATTCTATCGGTGAAGATGCGAATAATGAATCGAAAGACGCAAAACGTGCAGATAGCAGAAACATAGATTACGATAGTGATATTGAAATTATTGAGGACTACACGAATCAACCAAACGATACACCGATTCTGAAAGAAAAACTGCAGGTAAATTTATTCTCTTTTTTTTTTTAATTTTCAACTTCTTTGAAAATTGTTTGACTGTTCATTAAATTAAACTAACATTTATATTATATTTCTTTTTTCCTCTCTAGAGTGCACCTGTGAAAAAGGAAGAGATCAAGGAGGAGGTACCCGAAGATTCCAAAAACGAAAAGACTGACGTACCCACACAGGAGCAGAAACCTGCGTCCGGCGAAGCATCCAATCCAACCGGGCGCTTCTTAACCCTTGATGATGTCAAGGACACAGGCTTCGTGGGTCGCGATTTATACCGCTGTGGCATTGAGTCGTGTCGTCAAAGTGCTGAAACAGCTGAGGAGCTGCGCACTCACATGCAGCAGTGCAGTCCGCAGGACGAGGAAGGCTCCGATTCGGCTCTGTATTGCATACACTGCGGTTCGGCGAGCAAACGGTTCGGCAAACCATCGTTCTTCATCGATCATCTAAAGACTCATGGATTAAAAAGATTTAGCTGTGCATTGTGCAATGCCAGATTTGCCGTACAATCCCAGGCTCAGTCGCATCTCAGAGCTAAGCATAAATATGTGTGCTCCAAGGTTGTCCCTGCAGATCCTATGAACCCATCACTCGATGGACTGTTTCTTATCCATCCAATGGTAAGTTCATAGGAATTTTGAATAATGCATATTTTTAATTCACACTTTTGAAGCCAAATTACAATCAAGTAAACCTTATAAAAAAAAAATTGTTATGAATTTTTATTGCAGACATCGGCGGAGAAATTGAAAAGCAAGAAACTCAATCGATCGCCCGAAAAGGACGCCTCGAAGGCTGCTGAGCTAGAGAAAACAACTTTTGGACCTAGTGAGATCGATAGTCTGCCCTTACAGGCGATTTTCATTCGAGCTGTGCAATGTGCTGTATGTCCATACAGCAATAAAGTGCGAACTAACATTGTACGACATCTTCAAGCTCACCTCAAAGACGAGAGTGTACCCGAGTCGAGTCCAGTTAATCCAGTTCCCTGCCTCGACAAGAAAGAACGCATGTTCGATAAGATGGTCAATCTTGCGAGTAGTTCACATGAAAACGGCCGGATGGGTGGAGGAGGTGGACCCTCTATTGCAAATAAAGATGCGGTCAAGGTTGAGGAGGACGAGGCTTTACCAAAATATGTACCTGAGAACCAAAGGTATTTTTTGAATTATTTAATTTTGTAGTGTTTTACTCTTTTTTTTTTTTATATAAAATTTTAAGTACCTATGTGTACATTTCAAGATGTTTTGTCATCTGTGTGATATTTCACAGTGTGGCTCTTTTTATTTTGGAAGTAATTGTTGAAGTTTTATAGTTTTGAAAATTAGTACTTCATATATTTTTTACCTTTGTTGTATTTGAGTGTAGATTTAATTATTATTCAGTAGCATATTGACAATATTAATTTAAAGTATTTAGTATTATTTTTATCGATGAACGTTAATAATTGTTTATTTTCACTTTAATTCAGATTAATGACTCCGATGTAAATAGAGCCCATATTTGTTAGACTTGCCCAATCTTAAATCTAAGAAGTATCTTATTTCACATCTACTACTTATATACTAAAGATATAAATAATCGACTAGATTAGAGAGTATATTTATAATTAAAAAAGTTATATCTTATTACACTTTTAACTTGTTGTCAAGTGTTAATGTAATGAAAGTTTTATAAATATCCTGGGAAAAATATTATGTATGAGATTGATAAATCAATTGCATAAAATTAAAAATTAACAAATTTTAAAGTATTTGTGCTATAACATTTAACCATGTACTTGTAAACATTAACTTTAAAACCTTTTTATTTTAACTCTGCATTAAAAAATTAAGTACTATAACTTTTAAGTACATTTTTATAGAACTGTATGCATTTTAATAGAATGTTACAGCTGTAACAATTAATGCTTACACATTTAAAATAATTTTCATAATTTCAAAAATCATTTTAGAAAATAATTATTAAAAATTACGGGATAATATTATTTGTAAAGATTTTTTAAATAACGGACCTATCTACCTATGTCTACAAATCAAAATTTGTAGATTCACAAAAGACCTAAGCATATTTCTTTCATTTCATTGTCATCACATCAATCCACTGATTATTGCACGACTCATTTTCATTATTACATCGATGGTTCAAAAAAAGACAATAATCACTATCTGATGAAGCATATCGTACAAAAAGCATCTGGTTTAAAATAACGTAACTGTTGCTCGTACGACGCGTTGGTGATAATATGCATGATTTTTCGAAGACTTATATATATATATAATCTCTTTCCTGGGCCCTCGAATGATGTTTGAGTTGTCGCGACATGAAGCATTTTTTAAATAGAATAAAAGTAAGAGAGAAGAGAGAGTCACGATTTTTGTTTTGCCATGTGAATTTGTCAGATATGTCTGCGGAGTACCGGAATGCAATTACTTAACGGTCGAGGAAGCGATGCTGCGGCATCACTTAAAAGCGTTGCACTCGGACGAGGTGTACTTTCGGTGCCCCCACTGCCCGCCGCCCACTGGCCAGGATCTGGCCCAAAATATAGCCTTAGAAAAAATGGGTGTTCACTTAAAAATGCACGATAGCCGACTTTACAAGTGTTCTCATTGCATTTACCATCACTATCACAGGTTTGTGAATTTTTCAGCACACCGAGACCAGTATATTACCCCCCCTTATCAGTGATTTTTCTTTTTGTGCTGATTATTCGTATTTTTATGCTGCTTTATTACACGGCTTACTGGAAATAGTTTTGTCAATTATTGAATAATTTCAATACTTTTATTGTAAGAATTTAGGTGACAATAGCTGTTTCTTCACCTGTAAAACTATTTGAGTATCATTTGTAATTACTTTAGTTAGATGTACAGCTTTTTGAATTATATACGCTTTCAGTAAAGCTTTTAGTGCAGATAACGGATCATAGGTCCTTAAGAACTACATAATGACAATATTACTTCCAGCCAAGTGTATGCATTTTACTATTGATTACAGGCATAAGTTTTTTTTTCTTCTTTTTTTTCATTAAAGTTATCATTAACGTCAAAGTAATATCAAATTTGCATTATTAATTAAACAGAAAATTGCACGAACTTCAATGGATAATAACTAATATTGCAGTCACTTTACTAATTAGGTACATTATTTCATGAAATAAACAAATCATTATCATTGTTCAACCTAAGTTTTGGCATTATATATAAATAATTTATTAATCGTAATTTTATTATCATAAAACTAAAAGTGCACTGTTCTATAAATTTAGATAAATTAAGATACTTTTTTTTAAATTTACAAAATTGTTTATGTCATCACAAAATGCACAGCACGCTTTTCAAAAAGTTACAATCTGTATTATTTGTTTACTTTTTAAAATTTGTGTAAATTTCCAAATACCTAACTATCTAATATAGCACCTATAACTTGTATAAAATAACCGTATCAGTGCTGTATTTTATAATAAAAAAAAATGCAGTATAAGAGTTTTTTAGTAACTTGATAGATTATTGGTTTCATACATTGACTTTATATCTTTGAATTTCTATGAAAAGTTGAAGAAATGTCCCACCCAAAAAAAGCAAAAGCATTACGAACCTCCTCCTAATATATCTCTAAATGAACCTTTAGACATGTGGTAGAGCGTCACCTGACAGACAAACACCCGGATAAGCGTCCATACGTCAAGGTGATACGCGAGCTCCTTCTGGACCAATCGGGCGAGGCTCAACAGCCGTCGTCCGCTACGTCCACGACGCAGGAGTCGGAAGAAACGGATCAGCCGGATCCCGACGGCAACACCTGGAAGTGCAACCTCTGCGATTTCAAGTGCATCTATAAGTCGGCGATGCAGCAGCACGCGACTGCCCAGCACGACGAGAGATGCCAGTTCAAGTGCAACGGCTGCAACTTCAAGACCATTAGCAAGCTCGGCTTCGACCAGCATCTCGCCTCCAAACACGTCAACGAACCCAACGTCGACTACACAACTGTTTATCGCAGGATCAGATGTAAGAGCAATAGCTTTCAAAGGGTGATTATTAAAGGGGGTAGATTAATATTGCAAATGTGAAGGCGCAGTACTGCTTTATATCCGTATTTAGCCTTCGATAGAAAGAAATACTTATTAGTTAAGAAAAAATTAAACCAAATTGAAAGTTAATGCAGATATACACAACCTTTCCAAATCACTGTATATTTCCGACTATAATCACTGTATAATTCCGACATGAATTCTTTTTTCATTATCTCACAAGTGAAAATTAATATTATTTTGAGTCGCCGTTATTAATATTTATTACATTGAAAACAGGTTTGAAAAAGTCCGAGACTACCGAGCCTCCAGCTGTGCAAGACGAGCCTTTCGATACGACTCCACTGTGGCGTCGCGACATGCCTCGCATTCGTCACATCCGTGGCATATTACTCGAAGAGGAAGAAGAAAAGGAGTCGACCAAGACTGGCAACAAGCGTAAGAACGAGTCGTTGGATAACACAACACCGCCCAGGCCAGCTAAAATCAAAGCGATGGGCAGCAAGTCGGCTTCACTCGACGACAGCAGCAAGTCGTCGGATAAAAGAATCAGGATGTCTCTTGTGGACATCGATAACTCGCTCATCAAATCAATATCTGAGTCGGGAGATGGGCCCTACGGAAAACCCATTGGTGAACAGTACACCTGTACCATTTGCAATCAGTTCAAGTCAAAGTACAAGCAAGATTTCAGGGACCATCTGTTTAGGGATCTCAAGTATCTTAGGTAAGAATACGCTTACAATTTTTGTACTTTTTTTTTTCTTCCTGACATCGAAACAAACAAAACTGTTATTAATTTTACACTATGATTTTTAGATGGCACTGTTCAGCTTGTGATTACAAATCAGTAAACCGGGGTGCAATAATAAAGCACTTTAACAATCGTCATTCAAACGAAAATTTAGAACCAGTAGTTTCCAGTCCCAATCCGCAAATTGAAGAATGGGTAAGATCATTTACCATATAAAGTAACCCTTGCAGACATAAAGCTTTTCGAGAAATGTAATGTTAATCTAAAATAAATTTTAGGTTGCCACGGTTATAAAAACACAGTTTGATATTATGAGAAGTAATAAAACTACAGCCGCAGCTGCTGAAGCGGGTATTGAAGAAGAAGAAGAGCCTGACGAAAGCGACGATGACGACCTTGTCATCGATGTAAAAGAAGACGAAGAAAATGAAGCCTCGGAAGATGAGAAAGGTAACTTTCGAATTTCTGATCTTTGTGATAAAAATTATAATTAAAGCATAAATAAATTTATCTTAATTAATTAACATCCCTATGTTAAATTGCAGTCTCCTCGGAGGTTCTGCCAGCCCCATTGATCTGTAAGCACTGTCACATGAGCTTCATCAAGTGGCGCGGATTTAAGCGTCACGTTCAGCTGAAACACCTTAAGCGCTTGGGCTTTCTCTGTCCGTACTGCGATCGCAGCACTAACTCGGAGGCTGTGATGCTACAACATGTACGTTCAAAACATCGAGATTTGCCGGAGAAAGTAGTCGAGAATCCCAATCCTCACGCAGGTGAACTTACACCTGAGTTCTGGGAGCGCGAATACGGACTGGTTGTTCCTAAGCGAGCAAAAAAACGCAAGCGTAAGGATGACAATGCCGATGACATCAGGTCCGAACATGAGTTGCCCTGCGATAAGTGCGATTTCGTAGCAATGACGAACGCAGGTTTGAAGAGTCACATGAGGACACATGAAACGCGGGTTAAACAGAAGTGCTCGTACTGCACTTTCAGCAGCTTTAATTCATCTGAAATGAGACAGCACTGGGAGGTCAACCATTCACATCTTGAGTTCAAGGTATGTTTCGATAATTTGAAAAGTTTTGCAATTATTTGTGTTGTATAAAGTTTAGAGATCTTCAGTGCAAACTAGCGGATAAAAGCTCTTTTTAACACTTATTTAATCGTTTTAAGGTTGAAGAGGCGATCGTTACGACTGCTGCTATGGATGCCGCAAATGTGCGTGCCAAAAAGGTCAAACTAGAAGAGGAGAAGAAGGCGATTGTATACTATTGCTACTACTGCGATATGGGAAGCACATCGCTCGATGCGATCAGGAGCCACTGGAAAATGATGCACAAAGATGACGACAAATCGTCAATGTTTAAATACAAGGAGCACTCGGAGGCGAAAGTGAAGTGTGCTTACTGCGCTGAATCGGGAACCAAGACCATTCTTATGAATCATATCTTGAATATACACGGAACTGATAAGCAAGTCTTGGTTGTCGAGAGAGAGGAAGATGGATGGATGTGCAACTGGTACGTAGATGTGACTTTTCCTTTTCGATAGTAGTAGATAAAATTTACCCAAATCCTGGATTTACAGCAAATTCCCTTTTTATTAAGAAGTAAATCTTAACACCTTAAAAAATTATTGATGAATATTACTATAAATATTAACATGCATTATCAATATCCTTTACGCAGGTGTAAGGAAGATTTCTTCACGAACAAAGAAGAAATCGACTACCATCAAAAGATGTTCCACTCGCATTTACACAAAAACTACAAACTCGTACGGCGTCTCTTTAGCTGTAAGCAGTGTACTTTCGAGACCCTCGTACTCGAAGTCATGCAGAAGCATGCCAAGATCCATTTAAATGTATACAAGTGCAAACACTGTACTGAAGTATTCAAAACTTTTGCGGCGGTGAAGAATCACTTCAAGTTGGCACACGTGGACAAGGAACCCGAGACTCGAGTAATAACAGGGGACGATCTCAGTAAAGAAATCGATGTAATAGTTAACGAATCAGTCAACTTTTCCGATGTTCATCTTAGTCCCATCAAAGTTCCAACATCGCCCATCAAAACTCCACCTACGAGTCCTAGACTTGCCAAGAAATCAACAACCAAACAGTCTGTTACGACAATACGACCACTACCTGGTAAAATTAAGGCTGTAGCTAGAAAGTCAACGAATCCACTGCCTAGGTATCCATCTGGCATCGTTTTTGAGACAGAAGATCTTGAAGAGGAGAGTTCGAAATTCGTATCGTATTACGGAAGACCCGTCACTCCCATCGACTTGTCCAAACTCAGCACTACCATGACACTTGCTGGCATGAAGAGAAAGGTCAACTGCGCTAAACTTGCGCTAATCTTCAATATCGACGTCGAACCAATGTTAAAGCTCACGGACTTTAGAAAGCAAAAGGGCAAGACACATAGGTGAAGGAAGACGCATGAACAATATCAAGCAACATTTTGTAATAATACGAGCTGAAACTCGTGCTTTTTCTTGTTTTCTGTTTCCGTATTTGATCCATTTAAATCAAAGTAAGCGCTTTTTTAAGGGTACATGCGAATGTCTTAGTTTCCAAAATGACTGAACTAATCGCTAAGATCTTTTTGAGTAGAAGAATCTCAAAATATAAGATGGAATTATTTTGCTTTTATATCAATTTTATTTAAAATGTGAAAGTTCGAAATAGTTCTTATTTATATGAAATCTATATACATTTTTTATGAAAATTAATCTTTGTGTTAAAACAGAGTATAAAAATTATTGGTTAATCAAGTTCAGTCGTAAGTGAAACTAACGTATTCGTGAATATTACCGTTCTGTCGCATCATTTATAACGATTGACGTATTTGCGTGCACACAAAATTTTTAATCACCGTAATAGAAATTTTATAAATGATTTCGAGATAAGTGCAGTTACTTTGCATTATATATTCAATAGCTAAATATAAACAGAATAAAAGTGATAGTTAGGTGATAAATTTCATTGTTGCATTATGCTTTAGTTTGTATGAAACAAAAGAGATAAAATTAGTATTTATTAGAAAAATGAATTGTGGAATGATTCAAAGAATAAGTTAATGTCTCTAGAATCAATAATCAATTCAATAGTAATAATTAAATGTAGTATAAGTTCTTGTAAATATATGTAAAAGTAAACTTAAACTGATTACAGTAAGTTAATTCACGACTACGTTTTCGTATAAAATATATTTTAGAATTTGTAATATTAAGTTATAAATCCAAGTCTATCGTTCTGTATAAATGTTTTCATACAGATCCTAAATAATGAAAATCAGAGATTAAACAAACAATACAGTTTATTACAACGGAATCTTTTGCTATATATATGTAATAAATGAAAAAAAAAACATACCTCGTAATGAAAATAATCACATTGTAAGAAAAGTTCATAAAGGAAAAAGTTGTACGAATGAAATTCAGTAATCAGTGCTTTATAAATGTATGCGTAAGGCGTCAAACTTAAATGGCTGGAAAACTAAGAAAGACTGACATGAATTGTAACTAGACTATAGAAACAACATTAAAAGACCTGTAAATAAAATGTACAAAGGCCCTTAAATAAATATTTTTGATTTTTTTAAAACTCGGAAGTTTTAATTTTATCAAACTAAATTAAAATAGTTTACTAAAACATATATAAACATTTCCTTTTTATATTTCTTTTTTCAACTTTCAAAAATATTTTTATTTATAATGAAGTTTTGACATTTCTTTTATTTTATACCTAATAAATAAAACAAAGTCATTTATTAACCTGTTATACGAAATATTTTTATTTTCAAACGCGTGAAGTATACAAATTGAGTATAAAGCTATGAATTTTATCGGCAAGCCGACGAATAAAAGCTGTGAGAATGATCGTTGCTTAATTAGTAAGTAAACGGTAAATTAGTAATAACATTAAAGCGAACGTTGCATTTTCTTATGTCAAAATTAATTAACCCTTCAGCGACGATAAACCTGCTCTCATTATTTCATCAACGAGAAGAAGGTTACTGGCAATAACCGTGCTGAAAAAAATTAATATTTTTATTAAAAATTAACCATATTAGTGTCATCTAGATTTTTAATAATGAAATAAAATTAGCTTACCAAGAATGAATGATTTGCCTCTTCACATTGTAGTTATCGTAAATACCAGCGGCTTTAGGGTCTAAAGCTTCTCCAGATGAAATATCTAGGCCTACATATTGATTTAATGACAATGATTCTTCTTGTAGCTTGACTATTGTGTCTTGGGTATCAAATCCACTGTTTACAGCTAAAAATTTAAAAATGACCATTATTAGCTTATTTTTATATAACTACTAAATAAAGCTTACAAATCAAAGTTTTTTTATATTATTATGTTGTTATTGTTGAACAGTGTATCAAAAAGTTCAATAGTATTTACACTACTAGTTAGATTACACTACTAGAGCGCATAACAGGTGATTTTAGTCCGAGTTGAATCACGCTTCGCGACTAAAACCATTTTGCTTCCCGAGTAGCGTACTATTTTTTTGCTTAGCGAGGACGAAAATACAACATTCTCGAACAGGTGCCGAAGAGAAAGTGGTACTTTCGGTCCGCTAGGTAAAAAATATATTTGTGATAAGAAAATCTTTCCATCCATTATTTTAATTTTTATATTATAAAGACATTAAAACTCTGATTACTGCCTAGAATTAAAATTACAGAAAAATTTAAGAGAGATAACCTTTCTAAACTTACCTAGTGTTTTTGGAATAATCAGCAATGCTTCCGCAAAGGCTTGAACTCCTAGCCGCTGTTTTCCTTTAACTTCATTCTTGTATTTTTGTAGAGCTTGGTTAGCTGCTACTTCAAATGCACCAGCTCCTGGAATAACTGCTCCATCCTCTATGGCGTTTCTTATGGAACGAAGGCCATCGTAAACTGCCTCTTTTAGCTGAACTAACGTGTACTTATTTGGTCCCTGAGAAGAATAATAGAATAGAGAAAATGAAAAATGGTAATATAAATATTATATTTAAGAAGAGTCAGCTGCTGGCAGGTAGATTCCTACTTATCACCTACACCCAATCGAGGTTTTAACCTGAACAAACTGGCCGATTCACCCGAAACTTAGGGAAATGATAGAAAAATTTTACAGTTCGCAGCCAGATATCGCACCACCTTGTAATAAAACTATAATTAACGAATATTCTAATATTTTACACTATAACAATAAATTTACTTAGTTTTTCGAAATTTCCTGCATTGTTTCCAATATATTTGATTTTTCTATCATTCTTTAAAGTATCAGGTGAATCAGTCAGTTTGTTTAGGAGTAAACCTTTATCGACTGTGAGTGAAGTGATAAGTAGGAATCTATTTGTCGGCATCCGACGTCCCGTAATTTAAGTACAATTGATTAAATTTATTATGTTACCTTCAGAAGTATCGTCACGGAAGTTGGCGACTTACATTCTTCCACGAACGTGTATTTCGTTTCACCCTACAAATGATAAATATTGAATATTAAATTTCTACGTTTTCTACGACACGTATAAACTTTGTTCTTTTCAATACAAATATTCATTAGACAGTTAAACAAAAATTGGCCATAGAAATATATGTATATATATACCAGAACATGTTCATAGACAAGACCAGCATATCCCAGATGTTCTTCTTGCAAATCATCAAATGAATTCATTGCTTGACCTCCACATGCAAGACTCAATCTCTCCATATTCCTTCGCTTTGCTCTCCTTAGTGCAATGATGCCCTCTTTCGCAAGCGCATCTAGAGATGGTGGGTCAATGCCTTTTTGGTTGATCAGAACGAAGCTTTTGTTGTTACCATTACAAACTTTCCTTTTTAATTCAATTACTTTTTTGACTCTATTGTCAATAAATTCACGTTCAGCTCCCACCAACTTTTCACGTTCTTCTGCTGATTTGTAGAAAAATCCACTGTTTACCTGAAATCAAACAGTAGAATAAAATTTTTTTGTGTTCAACAATATAAAATGTCTAGTTTATAATAGCAATTAAAGAAATATAATGAAAATTAAATAAATTAATTAAAAATACATACTTCACTCTTTTCATACTCCATGCTGACATTACATGTCAGAATGTAAGCATTTTCAACTTTTTTTGGCATATCTGGATGCCTGGAACCATGATCCAGAACGAGACCTTTGACAAGAGTTGTGTCAGCTGATGTCCTGTGCTGCATCTCCATGATCTCTACCATGTGTAAATCAATGGCTTTAGTGTCTGCCTGCCTAATAGCAAGTACTGCATCAACACAAATCTCTGTAAGCCTTTCAGCAAGTAAAGGATGAATTTTAGTTTTGAGCGCCGTTCGTGCAATATCCATCAAAGCTTCTTTCGTTGGTTCAATAGGTACTTTCATTTGGTCCAATACTTCTAAAACTTTGGTTTTAGCTAGATCAAAACCTTCAGTGACCATTCTAGGGTGAAGTCCCTCAGAAACATAAACATCAGCTTGCTTTAAAAGTTCTCCAATTAGAAGAACTGTGCTCGTTGTACCATCTCCTGTTGTGTCATTTTGAGCTGTCGATGCTCTTGCAATAAGAGACGCAGTAGGATGCTGAATTTGCATTTCATGAAGAAGGACATTACCATCCTTTGTGATTTTAATGTCTCCAGATCCAGAGACCAACCTAATATATTTAAATAAGAATTAGTAAAAAAGTTTAGCAGACAAAACTGAAAAGTCTATGAAACAATATCTCTACATTTACTAGTATTGACTATTATTTTTGTAATTTAGTAGAAAAAGCTAAAAATCAATTCAATCAATAAAATCAATTTATTAAATAAATATTATTTTTAGTCTTTTTAAATGACGAACTTATGCTTTCAATTATCAATTACTTTTAATTTTATAGCACTTATTTAAATATTTCTTTATATTTTATATCAAAGCTGTTTCTATAACGGTACTGAACTGTATTTACTTTTTTAATAGCTATAGATATGATATAGAATATAATAAATAAGTAATTTACAGCTCTTTGTAAGAAATAAAGGTAGATTTTACAACTTTTTAAAATTCTTTTAATTTAGGGTTATCTTTTCAAGGAAACGTACAATTTTGTTTAATGTGTTATTCGGTGTTAAATATACATAGTTTAATGGGTTAGAATTTGCAAATTCAAATTTATATACTTCATGCTTAGACAGTGTATAATAAACATTGATTTGAAATTCACATATATTCTTGATGCAGTGATATCAAGATATGACCTTATAAGGAGTGTTTTCTACTTTAACCAAATTGCTCTGAATCAACAAAGCATATCATAATCAATATTTGCCGCTAAAATATAGCTGCTACAAAATTAAATTAGCAGCGGAGAGTGAATCCGAGAAAATCCAGTTGCTACGTCTAAAAATTGGAGTAAATTTGAGAAAGATGAACCTTACATTTTCATGGTCCCCTTGGGGCCGAGGTTCGTCTTCATAACGTCTTGGATGCCTTTAGCAGCGGATATGTTTATGGCCAATGCCTGCGCCGCCCGGGCGAATTCGGCCTTCGGATTCAATAAACTAATTGCTGACATTTTTTTTATTAATTTTACCGTTTACAAGAAAATACTACACGCTCTTTATTCAGTTTTTGGATAACGACCACGCCGCTGTTTTCTCAGGAGGCGACAAACATGGATCACGAGACTAGGGATAGATACGAAACTCGACGCCCAATTCTTTACAGCTTGACTGAATTAAAATTCAAACGTCGATGGATATAATTGGTTGTTCTCTTGTTCTAACAGGTGGGTTTTCAAGCATTGAAAGTGTAATTTAAATTACTTTTAATTTATTCATTATCAATATTATAATAATTTGATATAATTATAAATAATTAGAAAAGGGGCTGGACTCAAAAAGGAACAAGAACCAAAACGGCTGCCATTTCATTGACACTTAGCTTCCTCTATAACTTAATGTTTTGTTCTAATATACGTTTATTATATAATTTATAAATAAAGTAAGTAATTTAACTATTTAAAAAATGAAATATAAGTATTTGAAAAAAATCTTAAAAATCAGAAAAATTGAAATATCTTCGAAACTTATTAAGGAAATGTATAGAAAAAATATGTAGTTAAAAATATATCTTTTACTGATAAATTTTCAAAATAAATAAAAAAACTTTGATTATAACAAAACCTAAAATTTTTAAACAAATTTCATTCACCTAATATTTAAAAATTATAATTCAATAAATTATATTTTCATCACTCTAATCTCAAAATCGCATGTTTGATGCGACTTTACGGTTCTCGTAATGGAAAATACAGTTCCAGACTAGGGCGTAAGTCGTAAGAGGATTTTTCCCTCACTCGAATTTTCCTCTTCCGCCCATGTGTCGAAATATACTATGGAAACTAACCTCACCCGACTAAGCGTATAGCACCACCGACGCTCTAAGCAACAAGCCTAGTCCACATGTAAACGCCTCTGCGCAGGCGTCAAGCTATACCGAGCTACTGTGCTAAGCACTGTACGGCAAGTCGACAGACTAGCTCCGATCTCCAGACGATAAAGTTCACTTCAGCAGTAACCTTTGTCTTTCTCATTTCTCCAGCCTATCTACTCCGGAAGCAGACCTTCCACAATACAAATATAAATAAAATGAGATATTCAAATCAAATTCCATCAAATTATTTTATTGAAATATAATTATTATTTGAAAAAATTCTTACAAATCAGAAAAATTGAAATATCTCCAAAACTTATTAAGCAAATGTATATGTATAAAAAATATACAGCTCTCAATGAACGAAAATGCTATTTATATCTAATATTTGAAAAGATTTGAGCAGTTTTATACCCGTTATCAAATCTGATAGAAAACCGATTTTTTTCATAATATGGTTAATTTTTCAAAAAATATAAAAAAATTGATGCCTGAAGATTTAACAGATTCATGGTAACAATAATCTATAAAATTTATAACCATATAGTTATAGATTTAGATTGTAGATAGTTATAGATAAAATTTATAACATATGTTATAGTTAGTAATAAAAGAACGAAGCAAACAATTTTAAATAATTTAATGCTCTTTTAAACGCATAAGTATTATAAGTTTATTAAACGTTAAACTTCCCTTAGTACTAACAAAAAGATAAAAAACTAAAAATCAAAAAGTAATTTTCTAAAAAAAAGCAAAAGAGAATCAAAACCGAGTAAAACAAATATTTATACTTTGAAATCGGTACATGCGTGTCGAGATACAGAGCATACATACACACACGCACACACACACACACACACACGCACGATAATAATTTTTTCAAAACTATTCAATTTTTATTTCAAAAGTCTTAAAAAATGTTATTAAGTATTTTTGGAAAAAGAAAATTTTTTCATCGATACAAAGCCTCCTCTCTGAGGAAGCAATATACTAACAGACACTTGAAGTTCAAATTAATAATTACTTAATTTGACTAAAATGTATAAAATTCTACATTTGAGACCGTATACTTAAAAAATATTTTATTTTATTTAATGAAAATAAAATATTTTTCGTTAAAATGTTAATAGAACAAATAATATTGTTCGTGTATTTATAGCTCAAATTAGATTAAAAATCATTTACAAAGCGGTGCCATTTTTTCATCACGTAAAATTTAATTTTCTTTGGCTCTTTCAAATTCAATTCTAAGAAGGTGCAATCAAAGACAAAAGACTTGGATTGGAAAGATTCACGCTTATTCCCCGTTATACAACCGTAAATTAAAATAGAAAATTATTGAAGTTAAAAGAAAACCTTAATTCCTCACGCGCATCCAATTAAAGTTCGTCTTTAATTTCTTTATTGATTGCACCTAGGAAATCCCGCATAAAAGTTTTTTCTTATTTCCCGTATCTGCAATGAAATATTTTAATTTTAAATAAAAATTTGTAAATTATTTATAGGGTGCGTTCGAGGTATGTATAGGTATCGTATATATCTCGTATTAAAGGCCCCTACAGGCATGAAGAAGTATTAAAAAAATAAATTAGAATTATTCGCGCTATCCGATTACGTCGAAAGTGATAATCTGTTCGTTAACATCCTGTATATATGAAGAACAGGAGCAGATACAAAGAATAAGCGCCCTACTAAAGAGGAGGGGTAGTGAAGAGGAAGAGACGAGATAAGTTAGCTGATATAAGATGAAAGATAGTATCACGTGACAAATACAGATGAGATTTGATATGAGATCTTCGGTTTTAATTAAAATAAGCGCTAAACCCTGGTAGATAATAGCTAACTTATTACCTCACGTTCTTCCTTACTCTCCAGTTAGATGCGATCGCGAACTCACCTATAATCATTTGAATAAAAAACAAACTGAATACCGCAGTTTTATCGTATCTAATTATTAAAAATAGTGTTGTGTACATTTCTCACTTTATATAAGAAAAATTGGTTTAGCACCTTTTAAGTTAGAGATTTTGATGTATACCCAATTATCTACTATTTTCTAATAAAATTGTATTAAAGACTTGTGATAGTCTTCACCGGTATTATGTTTTTTTGATTCTAGCAAATCATTGATGACATTTTTCAAAATAATAAAAGAATGTTGCAATCTATTTTAAATAATAAGGTTCCAAGGTCTATGTGCTTAAGTAATTGACGTTTCTTTCAAACGTTTAAGAATTATAATTTTTTTAAATATTAAACTGAAATTCGGAGAAAAATTGAAGAACTAAACAAAATAAAGTTATTTTGGATCATATAAAAAAAAAGTAAATCAATGAATGTTAAAAATTATTTTTCAGACGCCAACCCACAAAAAAAAACAATAAAATGAATTTTGAAATTTGAAAATTGGTTCATCCGTTGTCGAGTCACAATAATAATAATGAATAATAATGCAATAGCTATATATATATTTTGGTTTAATAGGACTTATAAAAACAACACTCTATGCAAAATTTCAGATCTCCAGACTCAAAATTGCGTCCTTAGGAATTTTTTAAAGCTCAAAATATGATAAAAAAAATGGACCAAAAATAACAATTTTTGAAAAATCGATAAAAATAGAATTTAAATTATTTTAAAACGCAGCTGGTTGCATTTTTTTTCAACCGTCCACTTAAAAAAAAAATAGTTTTCAATTGAAGTTAACTGATAAGTACATTTTTTGAATTATTGGTATATACTTGAAAGCTCATATCTTTTTCCGTTTTAACATTTTAAAACGTAGCTTATTGCAATCAAAAGAGATTGTAAAGTGCTCTAATTTGCAAAATTATACTTTACAAAAGCTTAAAAAGTGCCATATATACGGTTATTTGCACTTGGCCTAAACCACAAAAAAAAGAAAGATTTTTAGCTAATTTTAAACTCCTATAACCTGAAATACTTTTTTAGTGTTATCGAATAAGGTTTGGTACTTTTGTTCTATATCTCACAGAACTTAGAAGTAATTTTAGCAGCCGTTCTCAACGTTTTTTTATCACCGTAGTATAGTAAGTTAAGCAACTTGTGCATTCTTCTGGGTCATCTTGTGAATAATTTAAGCGTAAAACAACAATATCTTAAACTTTTTATCCTAAAGTACAGATTAAGACCTTTAATTTATTTTTTTAGAAAAGTCCCTAGATGTCTAGGTACCAAAGCTATGGCAATTTAAAGATTTAAGAAAAATCAAAGTATACAAACCGGGAATGTGATTTTTTCATTTAATTCACTGCATTGTTAAAAACTATAACTTATGCCTCTTAAGACCTGTAACTCTTTTTAAAAATGGAACAATGGTTTCTCTATTCACTGTTAAAATACACATCAGAATACTATTCTTGGTGTCTATTTAACTTATGTCGGGAGTGATGAATCACATGACTGCTTTATTAGTGTTACTTGAGAATAGAACGGATTCCGTGGTATTGGACAAAAATTATAAATTAATAAGGTTACTAATAAAATACATAAGCAGTATGGATTTTGTAATTTTTTCAAGATAAATATTATTATAATACGCTTTGAAATAAAAAGAGAAATTCTTTCTAATTTAAAGTTTACCCACAAATTTTAAAAGTTATCGACGTTCTCCGGCTCGTATTATCAAAAAGCTTGTTCCTTTTTCTAAATCATTATTAATAAAATCTATTAATTAATTACCTTAAGTAGAATAGTACTAAAGTTTAAATAAATAGT
The DNA here is from genome assembly GCA_900490025.1 of Megastigmus dorsalis. Classification (NCBI taxonomy): domain Eukaryota; kingdom Metazoa; phylum Arthropoda; class Insecta; order Hymenoptera; family Megastigmidae; genus Megastigmus; species Megastigmus dorsalis. The sequence goes on from UELU01141619.1 coordinate 107,962, forward strand.
GTAAAAATCATATGAATATCAAAAAACGAACTGTAGCATACTCTTTTGTGCAGGCTGTACTACAATATACCTGTAAGATTACAGCATATTATTAAATTGTAGTATCTTTAAAGTTAGTACCGCAAGCCCTGATAATTTCTTTGAATATTTATTCCTTCTTAAGTCTAGAGTATCACATACTGGTTTTTTAAAGAAGTATAAAGAAAATTGACTTTGAAATGAATGAAAATGTGTCTTTAATATTTGCTAAGCGTAGGCTTCCCACATTAAAATCTCAAACTTTGAAATTAAATATCTCAACTTTGAATACCATAACGTATACTAAACTTTTCAAAAATTAATAAAGCGTATAAAAATTAGTTTAATGCAGAGCTGAAAGAAAATCTAAAAAAATCAATTGGTCGGAAAACATCCTTACAATACTGTGCTATCAATTTGTTAAATGTAAGATAGATAAATTTTTATATGAAAAATTGAATTTTTCAACACAGATAATATTAAATAAATAAGATAAATAAAAATGAAAAAAATTTTCAAAATCGTATTAAGAGCACATTTTATATTTATGAACTTTTACGTTATCGAGTACTAGTTCTACAAATATATTTACAGAACAAACTTGGTGTTTCAGACTGTCTGAAATTATAAGAAACTCTTATGTAAATTATTAAAAAAAAAATCAACAATCGTATCTCCCAAGTTGTAGTATTTTACTAATAATCGCGTTTGACAATCGCTTTCGTCCCATATAATTCCTTACAGGTTTCCTCCTCGAGACACGCGACTGCTCGGCACATAATAACTTTCGTGCGCTCGTTCGTTTTTTTTTCTTCTTTCCGCCAATATTGCACACAAAAAGGAGTTATCTGCCACCGGACGAAGGCGAACAAATATATAGATCGCCAGGGATACGTGATATATAATGATCGCGATCGCAGCGATGATTGTCTGTACGAAACGTTGCGAGCGTTGGTCGGCTAACGAAGTCCGGCGCGCGATGGAATCGTGATAAAATACAATGATTGTTACTTTTTTTTTCTTATTTTGGTGTGCAATTTGTTGCGCAATCAAGATTTTTGAGTATTGCAATTTTTTTAATTTTACAAGAGATTTCCGTTGTAATACGTCATATTTGCCAATACTGTACACTTACAGATATGAACATTTAGTTAATGCAACATAAAATTCAATAATCAATCTTGCTTATTATGATATAATACTTAATGCTGAATTTACTGATCTCAATAATTCATTATATTATTCACAAAAAGATGAAATATCAACGAGTTGTGAAAAATTAATCTCAAGCTAAATTTCTGACTGTTTAATATTTAAATTATATATGAGACTAGTGTGCCCCTGCTGTCTGCTTCGTGATGCAAGGCACAACCGTTGGTTTCGCGCTTCGAGCTCGCAAATTATATCAGATTTTGATAACGGACGTTCTCCGGGAGCAGTCGTGCTCAACTTAATCCAAAGAGTTCCTTGTGTTTTTGCCTTGAACTATAATGAGATTATAGTTTTTTTTCAAGTGTTCCAGTACAGTCGCTTCGGCGTTAATAAGTTAATAGAGTTCACCGTATCAAAACCGCAAAGTTCACCCTTAATAGTTTTGCTGAACTTGGACCTGATCAGGACCTTAATATAATATTTTCACGTATTACATCAAACTCAATAGGGCCCACAAGCGTAATTAGGGATGCCATCATAGATTTCTAACCTCGTTTCTACCCAGGATGCTAGGCAAATAGATACTTTCCATGTTAAATTCCAAAACTTTGGCATTATATCTCGATTTTTAATACCGCGACATATACGAATCTTTTCACCAATCGATAATACATATCAAAATGAACTTGCGGAAGCAAATTTAAAGCATAGTCGATTTGCCGGAGAACGACCTAGAGCGTTTTTAGCTGTTTCTTGGTTAAACGCTTAAATACACTAAAAAGAGATTTTGTAAGCGTTTTGGACCGTTTTTTCACTATTATCTTGAAACGAATCGTTCTTGGCCAAAAATGTTCAACAGAGAAAAGTTTTTTATAAAATTCTTAAATGTAAAACTTGTAGAACTTGTATGCATAAAATTCATGGTAAACAATTATTTTTAATTTATCAAAGACAAACGATGATTTTTGTCAATTTTAGTAATTTCCTTATGATTATCTTAGAAGGAATTAATCTTAAAAAAAAGTGTTCGATACATAAAAGATGTAATCTTTTTAGCTCTTCCACTTTGTCTTTTTATCTTCACGAGAAATAGATATTTTAAAGTTATAATTATAAACAATGATTTTTCGCCATTTTTAAAAGGCCTGCCACTTCAAAGCCTTTGGATTGATATGGCCCAAAATAGGAACGTTTCAAATGACAAAATAAGGACATCTCCAAAGTTTCAGCTCGATCCCTCAAATATTCCTAGAGAAAATCTTGACAACACACAAACGTACATCCTTACTTCAAAAAAATGCTTGTAATTGATGTTAATGATGATAGAAATTGATTTTATGCTAAAATATATGTAACTTTTGGAGTTTGTCACCTTTTGCGATCTATAAATTATAATCTAGTCTAATAAAATATATATAGTCAAGTTAAGCAAGTTTGAATCACTTATTTTTTTAAAATATTTGTAATTTTTATTTATAAGAGTAAATGCAGTTTAGCCAAGAACGAGTACTTGCGTATATCTGGTGAGGTTGTTGAACTTTCATAATGTGGAAAAAAATTAAATTTCATATTAAGTAGTCATATTGTATGCAATTACATAAAGTATCTTCATTTTGGAGAATGATTGTAAAAGACATTAAAGATTCATTTTTTGTCGTTCAAGTTTATGGCATCGTTAACGGAGCAGACTGACCTCAAAATTTTAAATCTCTATATATATATTTCTCATCCAATTCTGAAGACAATACTAAAATTCCACTGCAATATATAATTTGATCCATTAATCTTGTAGATTATCTGATTATAGATAAAAACCAAAGTAAATATTTAATTATAAAAAAAGTTTTATTAGAAAATTGATATAAAAATTATAATTAATTATTATATTGCATTCTAAAATTATTTAAAGTACACTATCTACTTTACCACGCATAATCATTTTCTAAAATGCGAAAACTTTTATATAAATTCTATTTTTAATTATGTGGAGCACGTAATATCAAGAGTGTAGCAATAAAAATTATTATAGATGGCATTTATGATTGTATTATTTATAGCAGTATTATGACACACTTTTCATTACTTATGCGTTTTGCATTGAAGAAAAATGATGTTTAAAATATAGGAAAAATATAGCATATTGATATTTTTTTGCTGATTACTTGGAATCAATTTTAAGTTTTAAATTGTATACTTGTCATTTACTAAAATAATTTAGCTAGTAAAAGTATTTATAAAATTCCGTTAAAAATATAATTTAGAATAATTATAATTAATATACATTTATTTAAAATTGTATTAAACTTAACACATTAAATCAAGCATTAAGTATCTGCTATGTTTAAATGCATCTAACACGGATATTGGTTTTAAATGCAATATTGGTGCATCTTTTATTTTTAAATTAAATAATGATAGAAGATACTTGTTGATGTAGTCGGATGCAGTTCTAGAAACGAATGTAGTCTCAAATTATGAAAACGATTATTCTGCCGCTGCTTCAAGCTATTTTGGAATTCTTCATACGGTATGGAAGAGATAGAATTCGGATTATTTCAAAAAACTCTTTACAATTATGCAGCGATTCAAAATTGCTTATTATTAGTATATTTAATGTTTGTTAACAATTAATTGTCTTGAAAACTCTGAATTTAGCAATTAAATATAATTTTAAAGTTATTGTATAGACATATGTTTTATCATAAGTTGAATTATAATTTATATTTTAGGTAAGTATAAATTTTTCACAAAGAAAAATATTGATTAATCAAACACATTAGATAATATTTCTCGAATATATCTCAACTATGAAATGCACACCACAAAATTTTTCTCCTGTATACCTACTGCACGTACTTAAAAAATAGTTAAGTTTTTAATCGCAATGTTTTCCTACTGCGAGCAGATAGCTTTTACAATCGAGCATTAAATTTCTGCTAGCTTCTATTAAGACGTCATGATGTTGTGTAATTTAACATTGCTAGAATATTTGACCTCTTGCATCTTTTGAAATTTTCAAGGTATATATATACTCGACAGAGTCGGCTGTGCGAAACAACTATAGTCTTAAATTTCAAATCACCAAAAACTCGATAGTAATTTCAGTTAACCTCGTTAATTAAAAAGACATCCTAATACATATCAAGTACTTCCGAATGTGCCATTTTCTCCAATTATCGCGTTACCTATAGATAATGCATAAAAAAAACGAAAATAGCATCCGTGTACCGAAAGAGTTGCACGTATAAATAGAGACATTTCGCCGGTGGCTGCGCAGTAGCGTATAATATACATGTACACCAGAGACAGGCGCATAAAGTGCACAAAAGCCGCACGAGATCGCACCTCGTCGTTTTCGTTTTGCGCGAGATAATAGGCATTAAAAATTCATTTCCCCAGCAATTCTCTTTGGCACGGCGGCGGTGACGGCGTCGGCGTCGGCTACTTTGGCCTCCCCCCATTAACATTCTTCGTGAGATGCGCGCGATGAATCAGCCCTGCAACTGCCATATCGTAAAACATCGGTTCAACCTGAAAAGAGAGAGAGAGAGAGAGAAAGAGAAGAAAAGGAGGGGAAAAGGTAAAAGAAGGATAGGACGAAAGAGAGAATTCGACTAGTGCTTTCGTCACTTTGAAGGAACGCGAAAGAGGGTGGACTCTATTGTTCTATATATGTATAGGTATGTATAGTGAGAGAGAGAGAGAGAAGCCGTGAACGGTTAGTTCGTGGGAGACTCGGTGGCGGCTGCGTCTGCGGTGCACGGATTTTGTCTTATATATAATCTATAGGTAGGCTGCTGTGTGTTGGGAGTGAAAAATTCTTGAAAGTTTTGGCCCATTCTCGGGGCATTCCTGAAATTTTTGAGCGCAACCTACTCGGGGAATCTTTGGGATGTTTGGTGGCAGTGTGTCAAATGCCGCATCGAGCCGATGGAAAATCGGCTGAGGGGAAATTTTGGGAGGAAATTAAAAAACTAAAAAGGTTTGGATGTTTCTGATGGTGTACTGTTAATTAATGCTTTTCAATAAAATATATATATTTTGCAGTGGAGTGCAATATTTGTAGGCTCGATATATATATATGTATAGGAAGTTTTATCCGAACTAAAAATGTTACTTAAAGTTAAAGGTAACTCAAATTAAATAAAACCAATGCATTTTCTACAACTTTGGCGATTCTTCTCAAACATATCTTGGCATTAAAATTTTGCTTAAAAATATAGAAAAATCGACGTATATGTAAAAGTTAAATACGTACATTATTTCAAAATGACGACTTTGTGGCTTGCGCGAAAAGAGATTAACATAAATACAGAAATATGAAAAATCTAGTTTAAACAAACTATAGAAGTCTATATTTATAAATAAATGAATCCAGTTTCTACAAATAATATGCTGTTGTTACATTACATCTACAACAGTTGAATGTTTCCTCCATTTTTTACAATTCGAGAATGTAAAATTGAAATAGCAATAGTTGAAACCATGAACCTATAGTTAAAAAAAAATATAGTGACGCGTCCAAATGGATATTTCCGGTCTGAATATTGAAAAGTGACGGGCGGAATATCCCATTTGTGAATCATATTAAGGACGATTTTTAATATTTGTAAAACGATCGTCTTAAAGGATTCTAAAAAATCTAGTATTGAAACATTCGTTACAAAGTACATAGTGCATATTTTTAAGTCTTATACATACTTTCACGCTTACTACTCCTTTTTATCGCATATATAGGCAATAAGAATGATAAATCGTACTTATCGTTTTTCGGAATTCGACGCTATTCTAATTCGCTCGAACTCGCTATAAATACTTAAGATTGGTGAGAAGTAATCATGCGTGTTATGCGCCTTTCCGAAATTAACTCGGAAATTTTTACCCTAGATTTAATTTACGCGTCGCCTATTGAACTATATTGTATATTTTGAATATATTAGACATTTTATATGAACAATGCACTTTTATAAATTCTTTTAAAGAAAAAGAATGCACACACACACACACACACACACACATATATATATATAGGTTGACTACATATATATATATATATATATGTAGTCAACCTAAAAAATCTCCTGAATTCATAACAAAAAAAAACTCGTAACACCAGTTTGAAACAATTCTACAAGTGGACACAAACCACAAACACGCACTTTATGTAAAAGTAGCATTAAAAAGAGAGTGTATTCCTATAATACATAGAATATCAATTTCACAGAAGCTGCATATAAGAAGCTGTACCACGCATATAGAAAATGTGTAAATTTAGGAATAATTTATTTTACACAAAACACGCAACGTCCAACGGTGTCAGCAGTCCTTCGGAAAAAGGGCTATATTGGATTTCCTCTCTCTCTCTCTCTCTGTCTCTCTCTCTCTCTCTCTCTCTAGAAGAAAGCACTCGATTTCAACTCGATCTAGTGGCAAATAGCGGCGCCGCGGTGTAAAATACTGCACGTCTCACAGGTGCCGCGATGCAGTAAGTAAGGCAAGGTGCCTACGGCCCCGCGGACGGACGGGAGTTGCAAGTTCAAGGCCAGACGCGACCGCGGAGAACGTGCACCGCGCGCGCGCCACTGCATATAAGGCCTTTGCCGTGTACTTACATACACATATCTTCTCTTGGGAGAATTCATCAGCTCGCGGATCCGATGCGCACTTGCTTTCGTGTACAGGAGAGATGTCGATTCTATTATTGAGGATGGATGCGGAGGCGCCAACGATTGACAGTTTCGTCCGAGTTTGGGATTCAGTGTTTTAAAAGCGTTAGATTGGATGTTTGATGTCACTTTTCTCTTTATATTATATATATACATATACTTAAGCAAGAGTCAAACAAAAAAATATTCTGGTTAATTTACTCAGGTATAGGTGTTCGAAAGGCATTTTTTGTAAAAATCAGCGTAAGTTTGCTAACTATTCACATATTAACCTAATCTATGAAGGCCATTATTAACGCTCATTATATAACAACTAAGAAGAACAATAATGCTGCGAGTTCATCGTTTAACACATTTTTCAACATTGATTCACTGGGGATACATAGAAATAATAAAAATATTACGTCTTACTTATTTTCTTAAAAATAAACCTGCATCAACGCAACTGGACCATCGCACTAAAACTCGACAGGTAATTTCTGCAATTTACAAAAATCGCATTATGTTATTTAATGCGTACACATCTTATTCATATATGCAAACAAGTAAATTGCTCTTACATATATAGCAAATCTGTGCATAAATACAGCTAAGGAGGTTCGATTAAAAAAAATAATTCAAACACACGGTATAACGTGTATATATGTATACAGAAAACGTTTGCACAACGCAATAGTTTCTTAATTGTCTAGCCTTCGCTCTGTGTTTCTACGCTTCATTGTTGTACACGATGTGTATACGTGTAACAAACGCTATGATATACACCAGCTCTCGAGATCTTCTCTTGAATGCGACTCGGCGCCTCTACGCGACGCGAATGAAAAGTCCCGAGCGCGCGGATGGTCTTGATGAAAGTCGAGATATCTCCGCCGCCGCCGCCGCGTCTTCTTCCTTCTCGCTCCAAGTTTTTTTACGTGAACCTGCAGGTCGCGACATTGAACTAAATAAAGGTTGTGCCTCCGATTTACGAGATACGCAATTCACGCAATTACACCAAAATTTTATTTTACTTCAAAGAGAGAAGTGCAGCTTTGAGAACTGATGAGCTTACACACTATAAAAATTATGACGAATGATGAGTAAAAATATTTTGAAAAGAAAACAAGTCGATTAAATCGTTTATACGAATGTTGGTACTTGTAGCTTTGAGATAAAACCAAATTTCAAAATTTCCTTTAATTATATCAATGCAATCGATCTATTATATTTTTTATTAATCCGCATACAATACAGCAGGTACATATGCATTGTACTTTAATTCCATATGCTTATTATACACGGTTATAATTAAACCTAAATGCAGCTGAAGAATACAAGTCGAGTCGCTTCGCTATGAAGGCAAGTGTGAATATATAAAGGTTGTTTTATTATCGACTTTAATGTCACGAACTTGTAAATAGAATATTTGATTAATGTTTTTTTATTGTGGTCGTTCCTCGAAGATTGAATAATCAATAAACTGATAAAAGCAGCATATTACAATTTGAACAGCTATTCATGGCGCATGTGTAGTGCGCTATAAAATTTGCAACAGCTCGGAATCCGCGGTATACAAGCGGAAGCGGAAGTGTAAGGAAAAGTTGCCTCCAAGGACGAAATGTGATTAATTAGCGAATGTCTAGGATTTATTGCTTCTATATAAAGCAAGAATCGCGAGAAATTTGCTTCGATTGGATGTAAATACGACCTATTCCTGTGTATAAAAGTGAAATAAATCGTTATTTACATCAAAAGCTGAAGGACAGGTTACAGAATGTTTGTTTTGTTTTAAATGTCCAACTCGAGTATCGTTGTCTCCGAATTTATTTATAGAATTTTTATTTATTCATTTGCAGTTTCTACTTAATATTTCCCAGTTCATTGATTCAAAATCGCATTCCCGTTTCAAATTGTAGGGATCGAAGCTTGTACTCGACTCAATCGATTCACCATCCGACATTTTCAAATCGCATATCCCCTCCAAACCCTAATCATCAACTTTTCCATCCGACGAAATAAGTTCAACGCTCACCGCGCAATGCAATAATAGATGTAATAAATAGCCCTTCCCCGGATCATTCGCAAAGCAGTGCAGCTCTCTCGTATATTACATAGATACAGCGAAACGGGTGTATAATTCGCTGCAGCCTGGCATAATGACGTCGAGAAACGAGCCTGCGAACGGTGCGGAGCGCATATATATATATATATACTATATATATGCAGCTGACTAATCTAGCGCACGACTCCCAAGCGGAGATCCGCGATTGTCTTTCTCTCTCGCTAATGCGCGTTTCTTCGCCTCCTTTTACCTCCGCAGTCCGCGCACCGCTAAACTTATACACGCGTGCGCAGCGCCGGATTGCACTTTTTTTCGCTCTACCTATCCGCTCGCTTTGTTTTCTGCGCGCCAACTTTCCTCGCGTACCTATTATACTTCGGTCGATATGTAGCCTTGTATCTTTTGGCGTATAAAGCGAGAGGATTTTTTCCATACGCACTCGAAGATTTGCGAAAAATATAGGGCGCTGAGATCGAGCGGCGAGACGATATTTAATTCCTTTTTGCGCCAAGATCTTGACATTGTATAGATGATGCTGCACCAAACTGTATTATTGTTTGGAAGAATGATTGTTCAAAGTTTTAGTAATCTTGATACAGAGAATTCTTCTCCAATTTATTTTCGTAGGACTTTGCTTCGTAATTTAAAGTTATTTAATTAATCTAAACTTTTTGCTTTTTATAAAAACAATGTTGTATATTTTCTAAAAGAATATCAGCGAATTAATTATGATATGGATTATATATTATGCACTTGCTGTTACATGTGTACCAAATGTGATTGATAAAATTCCGTTGCATTTTGTTTGGTAATTTAATAATTGCGTTTAGTTTGATGGACGAGTTAAAGGTTATCGTGACATCGTTATGTGTAACGGTTGCATATATTTCCTGGATTGATAAGGAATTATACATAGATTATGAGGCAAACGAGGCAACAGTATTAGGTAAGGTCCGCTATCTAAAACACATATACGAACGTAAACTCGAAAAGAAAATAGAAAAGCTTTTCCATGCAACGATGCGCATATTCCGAATGACTCGAATTCATTGAGCCACATTGAATCCGCTATTATCAATTAGTAATACAAGAAATGATAAATTTGGCTGATTAACGTGACAATGAACTATTCGTATATCATACGATATGATATATGAATCCATGCATCTCGTGAAAGACGAGCAAAAAAATCCACTGTCAAAGTTGTGTGCGTAAGACATATATACTTATAATGTACATGAATAGCCCGAAGTTCGAAGTAATAGAAAACTGAAATAAGCGCATGAGTAATGCAAAAACGGCTACAATTAGTCATTTCATATTGAGAATTTGCTTTCTTTTCTACCAGTGATGCATACTAAACACGTCAAACTGCCAATTCAATATTTAACGAATCTGTATACAGCAAGATTGTGAAAATCTTTTCAAAATTTCAAAAATCAACTACCTATTATAACTAAATTACTTGGTAATAATTTATATATATGCGGAATTTTTCACCCCGTCCAACGGGGCACTTTGAAATTCGAGATGATTATATCTAGCTTATCTTATCAAGAATTTCTACATATACAGCGCGCTTTAAAGTGTTTCCCCAAAAACTTCGTAATGGATCGTTCCGAAGTTTATTTTTTGGCGCAAGCTAATCTAATCATAGAAAACATAAAGATTTTCTTTCCATATTTTTTTGACAAAAACATCCCAACGTAAAGGCCAAGACTCTTTTTTGCGAATGACTAATAATCGATTCCTAATTCCCTTTCCAATACTCAATTATATTTCCCCCTCAAGCTCTGCACACACGTGACGCATCCTCTGATTTATGAGATCAAGTCTGATCATTTTTCTTTCATTACATCATCGCTGAAAAACCTTTTTAATACCGCGCGCGCGCGCGGGTAATGCGTAGTCTTTTGTGAATTGCGGAGAAGCGCTTATATATACCACGAGGGGATAGTAAATTTTATCGCCGGTACGAATCTTTTATAAATATTCAAATTTCAAAATTGATTTTCGAATGGATAATCTTCTTCGCTTCCAGTCATTATCATCCGTTTCCCTATATTTTGCATGCAACTTTGCGGATAAACAAACGCGCGAATCTTATTGATCGAGTCTCTATCCATTGTTGCTCATCGCTAATATTATTATGCTCATTTTATAAATTCAAATTGTTGAGCAAATAATTATTTTTTGTATGTTTACTCTTTTTATTTCACCTATAATACAAGTCATAAAAATTAGTATCACTTACCTCGATCTGAAATAATACACAAATGGTGATTTTTAAAAATATAAATATCAATCATGCCCGCGGTTTTTCTTAATCTAAATGCTTAAAATAATGTGATAAACAATCAAGACATATATTTGGTGTGGTTTGGTGTCAAAGGAATTCTACCTATATAAATTAAAAAAATAAGTCATCTTCGAGTCAAAGCTGTATTTTTGTTAAGGTGAATCAGTAGGGGTACACCTACCAACATTAGGAGTTTCAAAGGAACATTTAAAAAAAAAAACATTGTTTTACTATAACCACTAATTCATTCTTTGTCACAATCCTGATCGAAATATATTGTATATTTATACTGTAAATTGGGTACTTTCGTCACCATATACCTACAAACTGGATATTTTTCTATAGTCAGTTTTCCTTGCTACACCTCTCTAAAATCACGCGTTTAGGAACTTTGTGAAATAAAAGTCAACATGGACCCCATGTGGCAAGTAAAAGTTAATTACCTTAGTCATGTAAATTACCATAGTATTGTAACGAAATTCTGGTTGATCTTTCAATAAACTAGATAAAATCTACTTATCTCTTGCTTCTGGTATGCATATAAATCTATTCGATTTTAAGTAAAAAGTGGATAAATTGTAAACACACTACGATCCTAGTCGTAAATTAGTTTACTAAAATGCTGGAATTTCCATGTAAGGACGAAGCTTTGCCGAAACAATCCCTCAAAGTTTCATCAGCAGGTAGGAAGCGTGCTGATTTTTAAAAGTTAAAAATCCAAACTACCGAGCGAAGATCCGAAGCGGTGATAATGGAGGCGTAAGTATAGCAAAAGGTTTGTGTATACAAGCGTGCTGTGCGGTTAGCCGTGCGCTCGCGGAGAGCTCAACATCCGATCGGGATGCCGATCGAATTCCACGAGGGGCCACCGCGAATTCCTCGGCTATATGTATATAGGCGCTCCTCGCCAAAGGGCGACTCTCTTTTCTTTCTCTCTTTCTCTCTCTCTCTCTCTCTCTCTCTCGCTCTCTCTCTCTCTGTCATGCTCTGGGAACCGCGAGAGCAGATGCGTATCTCCATCTCTCTCTCTCTCTCCCTCTCGACGTTTGCCGCGTCTGCTAATTGAGTGGATTTTAAACGAGCTTCGAACGCGCTGTTTTACGTTTTTACATCAGGACTGATAACTGGCGGGAGGTTATCGGATGCACCTTGGCCATTCCATAATGTGCAACTTGGAACTATTGCGTTCAATGGTAACGAAGAGAATTACGGTATCGACATATCCTTTTGATATAATAATATCGCTATGCGTAAAATTTAATTTCCAAATGATAATCCTGTTCGTATCGAAGCGGTTTACCGTACGAAACAAAAACAGTTTTGTCTCCGATTGTCGCCGAGATTTAGAGAGTGGATCATTTTCTCAAAGTCGATGCAAAAAAGAGAAAATGCAAGTAGGAATCGAGCGTGGATACATACACAAACACATACATATACATATATACATGCATATATATACATAGTGGTAAAGCGGAGGTGCGAGAAAGGCCCGCAGTAGTGCACACGCGATCCACATATATAGCGAGTCAGGGCGGCCCGGTTGCCGACGACGACGACGACGGCGTGTATAAGTATAGCCAATCCTCGCGATATCGACTCGCGCTTTCGCTCTCCTTCAGTCTCTCTCTCTCTCTCTCTCTCTCTCTCTCTCTCTCTCTCTCTCTCTCTCTCTCTCTGTCTAGCTTAACGCACGGCTCAGCGATCGACTAAACAGTGTATACATATACGCGGCGCGTTGCTCGCGAATGTTTCCGTGCGCTCTGTCTGTCAGCATTTAAGTTTTTCCAGCTTTAGAGTTTTAACAATTTTTGTACAACTGTTTAAAACTGTGAGGTTATAAGTTGGTCACCGGTATAAGATTTTGAGTATTGGAGGTGAAATTTAACAGTGAGTTGTGTGAATTAGGAATTGAATGTTTATATAGGCTTTCGAATTTTGTGTGCTTTACTGTATAATTGTGTGAAGTTTCCAGTTTTAAATGTATACTTAGATCATTTTAATGCATATATGTCATTTTTTAGCTTAAATTGTTATTTAGTAAAATCCATAATCATCGGATAACGCAGACAGGCAAAATTAAAAAAGTATCCTTCTTCTACATAAGATCCGATATAAACGAATCTTTATTATATCTGCAGTGAACCACTAAATCTGAAACTGACCTGAGAATTGTTTCACCAAGTTCTGATTTTCACATATTTTATATTACAAGAAATTTGAGATATATTAAAGTACCAAACTAAAAAATTCTATATTTCTTGAATGGTATTTATGTGCTTACTACTCGCCACCACTTTAAAAATCCATTTTGAATGACTATAATGTATAGGATGTATTGTCTCGAAGGATATGGCAATTTAAATTTGAAAAATGTATCTCAACAGAAAATAAAGTAACGAAATAGTTATGGCTTTGAATGATTGTGGAGATAAATTGATATAATACCACTCATTAAAAAAATTAAAAAAACATTGTGTATTTGCAATATAAGGCATCTCGGGATTCTTGAAATATAGGATATCTCAAAATTGCACAACATTTTGCCATTGAAACTACCTACACCCATTATACAAAATGTACATATTACATAATAAGTGTTTAAGTCAATTCATTCCATATAATATTGCCGGGAAAATTAATTTGGAAATTGTTTAACATCGAATCAGAATTTCTTTATTTATGAAGTGAATACCTGAAGCACATATATTTATGTAACATTTTTGATAATCCATTACTTTTGCGTACAAAAAATTTGAAGCATCCACCGTTTGTCTGAATTTCTCATCGATTACTCGACTTCGATCAGTGATTCATTGCCTGTAAAATAGATGGTAGTTTCTTCTCCGAATATTTGATGCTGCATTCGCACAGTCAAGGTACAAACTTTTTGAATCGTAGGAACACAAACGAGTTCTTTACTTGTGTAAGAGTTCGTCAATTTGGATATTCCAGAGTATCGAACGTTTGAAAGCGATTTCTTTGAATCCATCGTCTTCCGGTTCATCTTAACGACCCGAATTCCAGAAGAATATACACTGCATATTATAACAAGTAGATATGAAACATAGTTAACCAATTGATAATATAGACCAATACAAGTACTTTTTTCTGTTATAAATAAGTTATTTCTATAACATAAAAATATTATTTTTAATTAAATACTGATGTTAATTTAAAGTTATTCATTCATTGAGATTTGAGTTTTATCCAAATGAATCTTCTTCTTATTCAAGGTAAATTACACCAAAAAATTTTTTGATGGTCGTTCCAAGAAAAATTAGTTCATAATTGTATTTCACATAGCCAAGATATTTAAGTATATCGTTTGTTAAAGATTCTCATTTTTCCTACATGACTGCATAAAACCTGTGCGTACATTGAACATTAAAATCACATCAACGTGAGATTTATATATATATATATATACTAATTCGTTTTACGACGCAATTAGAGGCTAACTTGATCGCGTCAATTGGGCGAGTGGAAATTTTCAATAAGACTATGACGTTTACTGTGATAATAAAGGGATGAAATAAGCAAGTTTAATGTTTCGCTACAATATTAATAAATGCGTATTACAGTAGTTATGGGTATAGTGGACTTGAGATAAGAGACGTCGTAAAAGTTCGATGACGTTGAGAGCAGATAAAGCGGCATGAGCGAGAAAATTTTACAGTTCTGAAAAAGTTTCAGAAGACCTCCTCTTATCAAGAATTATAAATATAATATTCTAATCACGTATTGCACGTTTTAAGTCGTAAAAAAGTTCGTTATCGTGACACTAAGCGTTCGAACGTTCTCCGTACACTATAAGTATATTGAAATATTTAGTGGGTAAGCGAGTCTTGTCCTTTGGGATCGAGTATAAAAAAAAGTGTGCCATTGATATTACGCGCAGCGGAGTTCGAATCTCAGTTTTAATTTTCGCAATAAACATAAAGCTACCGAACTAATAAGGCCGTTCCCGCTATATAAACGCCGGTAATTTAACATGAAAGCATTTCCGTATACTGCTGAAATCTCGGTATGCGCACCGATACCGTTTTAAATGCGATCGTATTGTAATGCAGCGAACGGGTTAAATGCACTTAAACTAATTTAGCTCTGCGAGTATGTATCTGCGTTTGTATAAACGAGATTTCCCGGTTCACTGGAATCCTTAATTTGGTAATTGATATATATTACTGTCTTTATCGCACTAAAATCTTGAACTTGAAAATCCTCGATATTTTTTCATATTCTCCATAAAAACGAATACCCTTAAACTTGTATGATCCAAATCTTCGATAAAAACGATTCCTTTTGAAATAGTGCTATACTTACTTTTTGTCAGAATAGCTGCAAAAAATGAACACAAATAGCAGCGTCCTTCTTTTTTACTTCAGTCTACTTTGAAAGCAATATTTTTCGTAAACAGAAGATTCATTTGATATCTAACGCTAATCATCTCAAGAGTGTACTAAAAGCAATCGTTTCACCTTGAATAATCTTGCAATCGCTTGCACTAAAATCTATTTATGTAAAAAAAAAATAGTAATTTTGCTCACCTATTCACGCGTATATAACAATCCTGCAGTCGCAGACGTACGTCGTAACGCACCAGCAGAAAATCGTTCGATCTAAAAAAAAAGGGATCCTGCAGGACACATGTACACATATATATAGAGTAGAAGTAGCTGCACAAGCCATGCAGTCTCCCTGCGCGTGGGTGAGTCAGCGCTTCCGCGCTCGTCCTGCCCTCCTCACGAGAGAGAGAGAGAGAAAGAGAGGGAGAGAGGGAAAGAAATCCTCACAACCTCCGCCTATACCTCCTTCTGCTGCGGCTGCCTCTTCTTCTTCTCTTCTGCTTCATCCTCTGGAATTCGCGAATATCTCTCTCTCTCTCTCTCCCCTCGTACCTGTCCGAGAACGTGCCCCTGGAATTCCGCGGAGCGCCATTATCGCGAAGCCCCATCGACCATCTCTCCTCTGCCGCCGCCGCCGCCGCCGCCGCCGCCGCCGTCGCCGTCGCTAAGCGCACGCATACGCTGCTGTGGTAGTAGGTATAGTCATCCCGATTATATACAGTGCGAGAGAGAGAGAGAGGGAGAGAGAG